>JAGDQP010065139.1:0-11462 GCA_022664845.1 Lepisma saccharinum | reverse complement strand
ACGGAAAAAAGATTTGTTCCTGAAACTTTAGAATATACTTTGAAAATGAAGATAAAACGCTCGTCGAATGTGCTGTTTCCGAGAAAAGGTAAATACCTGTATCTGAAGTACAGAATTAGATTGTTAAAATCATAGTAGAAGTAGTTGAAGAAAGTGTTGCAGATTGCTTTAAATGTGTGGATGTGTCTTGGTTTACGCTTTTAGAGGATGGAATTCGAGATACGAATAACAGGAAAAAACGTTGCGACTGCTGACAGTTAAGTGAAAAACGGTCGTTTTAATCAGTCCTTGCGTGACGTAATAACGAGAAACTTCATAATGAAACGTTTAGAGAATCTACAATGAAATTACTTAATGACAACAGTGTTGCGATGGATTATTCCAATTTTCATATAGTAAAGAAATGACAAAAGAACTAAAGTATGGTTTATTATATTGTGTTTAATTTTGGGATTTCGTGTTGTAGATTATTCGTTTTTTGTTTGATGTCTGACTTTCGATCTGTAAAATATAACAAATTGGGATACAGTTCAGCGTGCGTAGAGAACGTAATATACTTTAATTTGTGAGGAACTAGGAACCCGTATATTGTAATATAACTAGTCTTTATCAATTAGTTGGTAGAATTATATGTCTCGCATGCTTATCTGTTGTGAATTGATTGGAACCTTCTGGTTTTCATCTGATGCACAAATATACTTGATTGATAGCTGTCATGTGTTCCTTTGGTAACAAATCGAGTTTATTAGCCACTAACATAATTGAGTAGATTATCTTTTAAGCTTCCGTCAACACAGTAGTAGCGGCGCAACTCTGTTGACGAATTATTGGCTCCTGCACTAACAGTATTCATTGACTTCTATTCATTCTAGTTGTAGTCTGTGTTCTCTTTACGCAAAAAAAGAGTCGTTTAACAGGATGTAATGACTTTCAGATTCTTTGTTCAGCTCAGCAAGTGTAAACATTCCGTGCGAACAAATTTACATTGGGCTCGACATTGATACCGGGGCTTCTGTAAGCGTTGCCAGTGAGGTTTTGTACCAACGTTATTTTTGCCATTTACCTTTACAACAGTCTTGTTGCACATTAAGGAACGCTTCCAATAATGTATTAAGTTTTAGACGAAGTTATGTTAAAAGTGAAAATGAATAGAAAAGTTAACTTATTACCATTAATAATAGTAGCTAACAGTTTTCCCAGCCCAGTTCTGGGGCGACAATGGCTTGATGCTTTGTGGCCGGATAGGAGTATATCGATATTCTACCCAGTTCCTTCTCAAAATATTGAAGTAATTTATTCCAAGGACAAGACTTCTGATGTATTCTACAGTTGTTTCCTTCAGTGTTCACATTTGATATTTCGAAACCTTTATTGGGTTATACTGTACATTTACCTGTAAGTTCTGATGCCATTCCGATCTTCCGACCGAAAGGCATATTCGATTCTTTTCCATCTCAGATATTCCGTTAAGACGGAGTTAGACAAATTACAATCACAAGGAGTGACTATCCGGTAGATAATTCTGAATCGGCTACCCCCATTAGTGAAAAATGATGACATACGTTTGCGCTTTGATTTAAAGCAGACATTAAATAAAGTTACGGATAAAGTATCCGTTGCCTAAGATCGAAGACATTATTAATAAACTTCATGGTGCTCGATCGTTTACCTTGCTGGATCTTAGGCACTCGTATCTTCAACTCCAAGTGTATCATTCATCCCAAAAGTTTCTGGGTATATCAACTCCTTGGGGAATTTACCAGCAACCGCGTTTGCCTTTCGAGCTCAGCTGCGCTGCTCAAGTGTTCCAACGTTTTACCGAACAATTAACTAAGGGAATGTTTTTTTAGTTTAGTTTTAGGGTCCCACCTTACCACCCCCGCTTCTTTGCATTCTTTGCACAAGCCGAGTTGTGAATTTCCAAGGGCGTGCATCACGAACATATTTGTTCTTCTCGCCTTGGGCAGGCATGTCCCTAGAGATTCTTGGATTGCCGGAGTTCCGGCATTCCAAGAAGCTCCTATGTTCCTTCTGTCAGAGACATCAGGTGTTGCTGAACGGACTTTGGACCACGCGCCCAGAATGTTCTCCTGGTCTTAGTTCCCATAATAGAACTTACTTGCATGTGGGGGGAGTTCCTACCTATTATATTATTTATTAACATATAACACATAAACATACATTACAAATATTAGAACAATACATTGACTAACACGTGGACAACACATAGACAAGACGAACATAAACTTGGTGTACTTTTTCTTCTTTTGGCGTCTTCTTCTAACCTGCAACAGAGTAGGAAGGAACAAAGATAGGTGCGCGTGGATAAGTTGGTGTGTTCCACCAAGTTTTTGTCGCCTTCCTTTCCTTTTGATTAATATCCACTTCCTCGTCACTATGTTAGTTTCTCCTGTCTCACTCTTGCACGCGGTTAGTTATGCGTCTTCTTTCGCTGTATTCTATTTTCAATTCTTCACACTCAATCACTCACACTTACATCGTGACTAGCTTTCGATTTGGTCGCTTTCATTTCTGGCCTCCAGAAAATTAGCGTTTTTCCACTAAATATATACACACGTCTCTTCATACCACACTTAGCGTCTCTTGGGACGGAGTTCCGCCTCAAGGCGCCAAATGTTTCCCACTGGGTTCTAGTGGATCATTCATTCTCTATTTCACAACTTCGTTTCTGGTTTATATATTAATTACGTGTCTCTATTGTTTTGTGGTCTATTTATACGGGACTGCAACGTGGGTGCGCGCACATGAACATCCGTTTATTGACCGAACGTCCCCACATCTTTAATCTGCATTATCCTTATTGTTTTCATACTGGGCGGTCCACGCCGTTAAAGAATTTCCTCTTGTAGTAGTTCGAGACTTTGTGAGCTAGCTCCCTGAGGGCCGTCACCAGTTCCGGTGTTCGCAGAACCTACGTGACGGGCGTCTCCCCCAGGAGCTGTCTTTCTTCGCGAACTAAGTTTCCTCTTTCCATACATCTTAGTATTATCTTCTACTATTTTCATTTGGTACAGTTTCTGTCGTTAGGGGCCGTGACCAGTCAAGTAATGCATAAGGCCTCACTTTTCCGTCTCCTCCCATAACTCCTGATATTCATTGACTATTATGGAATTTATTTCTCATTTATTGTCTGCTTCTTGGTGCAGTATTTTGGATACTTGTTCTTGGTTTTCTTTTTTGAGCCAATTCATGGCACCCAGTTTCTTCACCTGAAGATGCATTGACGGGACAGCTGACGACACCTGAAGAGCTTCTACTGGTATTGTTCTACCTATATGCGCCAGACAGCCGCAGCAGTAGATGTCTATGTGATCTGTCAATTATTTGTCTTTGTCTAATATCATCAATCCTGTGGCCCCAGACGCTAGGAGCGTAACCTACAATCGATCTTATAATAACATCGTGGTATGTTCGTATTACTTTAATTGGAATTTTAAGGTCTTTTGTTGCTATGTTTACCAATAAATGTGAAACTTTTATTGCTTTATTTTTTATTATAGTTGTGTGTTCTCTAAACTTAAGTTTTTCATCTAAGGTTATACCTAGGTATTTTAAGTGTCTTTTCCTTTTTATCGTTTTATCATTCACTTTTATAGTTGGTCCTCTATTGAAATTAAGGTTTTCTTTAAATAACACATATTTGTTTGTTTTTTCTGATGATATTGTTAACTTCTCTTTGCACCACGATGTCATTTTGTCTATTACTTCATTTGCTTTATTTTGTAGATACAGTCAGCTGTTACCCTTAATCACGACCACCAGGTCGTCGGCATATCCCACCACTCTTTCTGTCTGCCGCATTCCATCCAGCATTTCCAGGTACGGTTGGAAGGCCAAGTCCCAGAAAACCGGGCCTAGTACCGAGCCTTGCGGGCGACCTTTTGTTGGCATCTTAGCCACGATGTTATCCGCCGTCTCTACTTCTTTTAGTTTATTTGCAAAGTAGTTTTTTTACAACTTTCCACAGTTTGCTATGCAACTCGATTTTCTTTAATTCCCTTAGCAAGGAAGGCCACCACAAACTGTCGAAGGTCCCCATAATGTCAAAGAATATCCCAATTGTGTATTTACAATTATCTTCTTTTAGCTGATCTATGCTGTTATATAGTTCATTTATGGCGTCTTCCATAGACTTTTTAGGACGGAAACCGTATTGTAACTTACAGGTTGATAGGTCTTTCTTTTTTTTCATTTATTTTTTGTTCAATTATTTTTCAAGGATTTTACTTATTGTGTTCAATAAGCAAATGGGTCTATAGGACTTGGGATTTGCGTTTATCTTTGTCCTCACTTTTTAGTAGGATTATTAAATTTACTTTCTTCCATGGTTCCGGGAACACTTCTTGATTTATGCATTCGTTGAAAAAGCTAGTTAGGTATGGAGTGCATATATCTGCATTAATTTTTAATATTTCATTTTTTATGTGATCTGAGCCCGGTACTTTCCTTTGTTTTAGGCTTCGTAGGATTGCTGCCACATGATCGTTTGTAACTATTAGGTCTTCTGGGTTTTCTGTTTCATTGTTTGGTACATTGTTGGCGTCATTTCTGATTCTTCTATTTTCTTTGTTATCATCCTGAATACGATCGTCGGGAAAAAGGGATACCTGGCGTTGTTTGTTATCTTGATGACGTTTTGGTATACGCGCCAGATCATGAAGAATGTTTTAAGAGAGTACAGATGGTTATGCGCCGTTTTGAACAAACCAATGTCAAAGTAAGGAAAGAAAACTGACATTTCTTCAAAAATAGAATATCTTATTTAGGACACGAGGTCTCGTCTGAAGAAGTAAGTATCTTCCCTGATAAATTGAAGCAAATACTCGATTGTCCTGCTCCCGCACGTGCGCAACAACTTAAATCCCTTTTGGGCATGGTGGCCCTTTACTACCGGCACATTTCGTCTCTATCGGCTAAGTTATCTCTGTTTTATAGGTAGTTAAAAAGGGCGTCTGGGAGTGCTCAGTGGAACAGGAGAAAGAATTCAACGACGTAAAGAAATTTATCGCTGATGCCAAAGTTCCCCATCCTTTTGATCCGAATGCTGATATAATAGTAATGACCGATGCCTGTCAGGATGGCGTTGGAGCAGCTTTATTAAATGTTGAGGATAGTAAGTGGCGAACAGTATCTTGTGCGTCTGGAACACCGACAAAAGCGAAAGGCAATACTCAAAATGCCATGAAGAAATTTCACAAATACGTGGCAGCAATACAAGATCCTCACAGATTCTTTACCGGCAAAGCTAATATTAGATTGCAAATAGATACCTAATACAGCCGTATCCCGTCTGCAGCGCTGGGCTCTCGCCATGGCAGGTTATGACTTTGAGATTATTTATACAAAGAGAGTGGAATTGGCAGATTTTTTGTCACGTTTGCCATTGAGTACATAAACTGGGGATACTGATATTTCACAACTTTATGTACTGGAATTTGTGGAAGGACCCTTGTTACAAGATACTAGCAATGCAACTAACAATGGTGTTTTGATACAAAACATTATTCAATGGGTAAAACGCGGTTGACCACCCCAACTGAGGAAGCATTATGATTCACCTGAGATAGAATATTTTCCGCTAAACGTTATGAAATCACATATTGCGACAATTGTTTATGGAAAGGTAATTGTGTGATTTTACCTTGGACTCTTCGTATAAGTTATATGAAAATTTTACATAAACAACATACTGAGAAACGTAAAATCTTGCAATTAATAAGGATATTGTTTGTGGCCACGTATGGATCAAGATTTAAACGATTTTATTTCTAAGCGTAAGCCATGTACTGCCATGAAAAATCGTCCTCCTTCAATTCATTTCAAAAGTTGGTGAAATATTACATGCGGACTATGGGCAATGGAGAGGTTTCCTTGTTCTGCAATGTATGTAAAGTTTATCTAATCTCATAGCAGTCTGGCCTGTCAAATCGACTGGTACTGAGGAAGCACTGTTATGTTTAGATTATTTTTTAAATATATGGTTACCCGGTTACTCCAGTAACTGATGGCCAAGTGTTTAGCGTTACTGTGCGTCAAAAGGCACATTACCTATTATATTCGCCGCCTGGGCATCCCCCCAGTAACGGTCTCGCTGAAAAGTGAGTACAGATTATCAAGAAAGCGTTGTCCAAGAGGTTTCTCGAAAATAATCAGCTATTGACTGAAAGGTTGTTCAAGCAATGGTTGCAGGAAAGATCGTGCGCACGTAGCGTCACCTAATGATGCCATTTTTTTCTTACAAATTGCCTACAATCTACTCATTGATTAAACCAAGAAAACAGAAACAAGAATCAGAGCAGAATACCAGTCATACAGACAAGTTGTCTGATAGGACAGTTTGGGTTTTAAACCATATCAATAAAGTCCCCAATTTTGTGGAAGAGAAACTAATCAGGTAATTGGGAGTAAATACGTTTCTTGTACCGGTTGGAGGTACCAATAGAGTCTACCATAAACACCAACTCTACTTTGCTAAAGATAAAAACTTTAAAGATTCGACCATTTTAGGAGATTGGTTTATACTTCGCCGGAACCTGCTTAGTCGTCAGTTACGACTAAACATCCGCAAGAACCAAGTAGATATTCAGATAGACGTAAACAACCCTTGTTGTCTAAGTGAATATGTTTCTACATAGGTCCTCATTATGAGGGCGAGGGAGCATGTTGGGAAGGATTGTTGTGTCCGCGTTTCATATAGTAAAGAAACGACCAAAAAAGGAAAGTATGGTTTATTATTCTGTGTTGTAGTTTTGTGATTTCGTGTTCTAGATTATTCGTTTTCTGTTTGATGTCTGACTTTCGATCTGTAAAAGATAAATTGGAATGCAGTTCAGCATTCGTAGAGAACGTAATATACTGTAATTTGTGTGGAACTAGGAACCTGTATATTGTGATTTAACTATTGTCTGTATCAGTTAGTTGGTGGAGTTATATGTCTTGCATGCTTACGTATCTGTTGTGAATTGATTGGAACCTTCTGGTTTTCATCTGGTGCACAAATATACTTGATAGATAGCGCGTGTTCCTTTGGGAACAAATCGAGTTTAGTGGCTACTAACACAGTTGAATAGATTAACTTTTAAGCTTCCGTCAACACAGTAGCAAACGACAATAAATTCAACATGCCAAACCCATTAGTGCCGTTACCGTCCATACAATTAATTTTATCTTATCTTACGCCAATCTCATGTTATAATGGTGATTTCGACCATAGTAAAGTTATAACTACATATTAAGGGAAGTGTATTATTCGTCTTCCGGAGCATCGGCACTCTGGATTAGGGGTATTAGGAAGTCCGAAGTAAATTTCGTAATTCCGAGGACCGCGGTTGCCTGATGGTATAACGCTCATCTCCGGCACTTGAGGTCGTTAATTTGATCCCTGCTCGTATTATGTGGATTTTGTAGTGGGCCAACAACGTGTGTGTGTTTTCTCGGGGTTCTCCTCTTTCCTTCCACTTTCTTCATTCCACCGTTCATCCCATCATCACTCATCCGGCCTGAGCCAAAGATGTCTAAAACATTTAGGCCAAATACCGTAAAAATTAAATTCAAAATTCGGAATTTCGACTTTTAGGACTTAAGCTTTCCGAAATTCCGTAATCGCAAAAATTGGAATTCCGATTCCGGACTTTGCAAAGGACGTGGGAATAAAATCAATCATGTGTTCTTGAGATTTTCGTTTCTGTCTTGTATTGTGAAAATATATTAGAGTTTTTACATCAAGCTGATTCAATTTTAACAGTAGTCTTAAAGAAACGTAACTGAGCACAGCACAGAGTTCAACAAATTATCCTAGGTGAAACGAACCAAACATAAGTAACAGAAACAAGAAAAGTAAAATATAAAAGTATAACATATTTTATTGTTATGGAGAAGATTCCTGGAAACAGGGCCGGATTAATGTATGGACTAAATTGGCTGTAGTCCAGGGACCCAGTGTTTCAGGGTTCCCGCCAAAAGTAACGCAGTTACCTATGTAAATAGTAAGTACAGGGTAAGGACCGTCCCAATGCATGGGCACAATGGACAGTCGTCTGGAGACCGTAAACCTATATGGGTCTACCCCTACGCTCATCTCATTATTTCTTAGAAGCATTGACTTTTGTAAATCCTTAATTTGATCATATTTTTTCAAATTGGGAAGGTAATGTAGGTCAGTTTCGTATCAGTAAAGGCAAATGTTAAGTGATAATTGGTAAAATGTTATTAGGATTTCAGAATCAGCTTCCTACAAGTCGACCACTGAAAGAACATGCAACGTTTGCCATTGGTTAATGGTTGATAACAGACTATTTACACTGTTTTTAGTGCAGGAATTTCTAAACCTTGTAGACTGAAACTTATACTTTCGTGGTTACACCAAGCAATATTACTAAATTTCCAATCATCATCATATTCAGCCGTTTTCTATCCACTGCTGGATGAAGGCCTCCCCCTTTTCTTTCCACATATCTCGGTCTGCTGTTCTCCTCATCCATGTAGCTCCTGAAAATCGCTTGATTTCATCTACCCATCTTACATTTCGACGTCGTCTCGGTCGTTTCTTTTCTCTAGGAATCCACTGGAGTACATTTGTCGTCCACCTTCCATCTGCTCGTCTAGCTATGTGACCGACCCATCTCCACTTCATCTTCTTCGCAGTCTTGATTACATCCTCTACATTTGTGCGCGAGTCCATTCATTTGTCTTCCCGTCCCTCCTGGTTATTCCTAGCATGCATCTCTCCATTGCCCTTTGTGTGACTCTCAATCTTTGAGTCGTTTGCGCATTCAATGTCCAAGCTTCGCAGCCGTACATCATCACGGGTATCACACATTGATTATAAACTTTACGCTTCAGACACATTGGTAATTTGCTTTTGAAAATAAAGTGTAGTCTTCCAAACGAACTCCACGCCATTTTACATCTTCTATTTACTTCATCTGTCAACTTTGCATACCTACGGTTCGCTGATGATATAGTCCTGTTTGCTTCAAGTGCAGAAGAACTACAAACCAGAATGGAAGAACTGAATTTCCAATAGTAACATTTAAATTTGTATGAATTCCAATACGTATTATACCAACGAAGCAGAACATTTGATAGCGTGTATTAGGAGGTCTCAAGTACGGTTCCCGGTAAAATTTTGGTAAACTTTAGTTTGTATGATCTATTCTACTAACTTTTGGCTTCAGCCCGTCACGATTATTAGTCGTGTTCTAGTTAAAAGTCAGAATCACAAACATACATGCCCCAGCCGGGATTCGAACCCAGACCCTTCGATCGCTCCCTTAGCGCCCTAACTCACATGGCTACAAGGTCGACAACGATTCCCAGTGCCAAGCATCCTGACTGAGGTTTTATCTGGTTCTCTCAATCACATTAATCAAATGCTGGGATAGTACCTTAAGTAATACAATGAACAACAATATAAAAATATGAGCAAAATTAGTTAAATTATTTCTCTTAAATAGCTAAAATTTACATTCTCTGATAAATAATTCTCTTATATCAAGATGAAATAATAGGCATGTTACTTTTTTTTAAGTTTTGCTCTGTAACAGAGTCGCCGTGGCTCAGGAAGTAGCGCGTCTGACTACGAATCTGGCGGCCTAGGTTCAAATTCCTTCCAGGATGTTGTAGGTTTTTCTTCAGTTTCCCCATACTTGGTGCTTTGAGGTGTATCAACTTGACTATCAGAGTGTTTGATCTGATATGTGAGGTAAGGGTGGTCGAGCCTGGGGCTGACCAGTGACGACTCAACTTCACTCCGTGTCATAGGTCGAGAATACGTGGAACGCTACCTCCACATCCCCCATATGCCTTTCACGGAATATGTACATCGCACAGGGGATAGCTTTACCTTTTTTTTAATTTTTGAAATACATCTGCGCAGTATTTTAAATAAATGAATATAAAAGTCATTATTTTTAACAGGAAGTATCGCAATAAACTTTTTGAAAATCTTGTAGTAACGGAACGGTTTGTTTTATTTTGTTTAGTGCCAACACAATTCTGTGAACGCATGTAGGACCTGATAAAAGATATTATTAAGAAATAAGTTTCTCTTCCAAAATATTTTACAGGCGCCCGCCCAGCTCTATTCTCTAGAAAAATGGTTGTCTGGACACAATATTTCTTTGTCCAAAACATGGCGTTCCTGTACAATCTCTCATAAGAGATAATGCTTTCTTTAATCATTAAATCTATGTTTTTCTGGAAACTACAGAAACGTTACTTATCAGATTCTTGATTTCACCAGCATTGTGTTTTTATCCTGGGGCGCTAAAATCAGATTTGTGATAAGTAGGCCTATAACATTTGTTTCTATATGGCATTGCTTCATTAGGAATGTGTCAACTTTGAAGAATCCTGGTCTGGACATCAGATATTTCCTCGTTCAATAGTGACAGTGTGTTAGGTTAGTTATACGTTTGTTGTTAATTTTTCACTAAGCTTACGTACCAGTATTCAAAGGTTCGCACACCAGTACTGATACGTATGCCATAGTTTGAGAAATCGCTGTTTAGTGCAGTAGTATCTAAAAGTGCTAAATATTGGAGTTACCAGTTCGTGTTGGGATGAATTTGGATTTGCAAGTCAAGATGCGAAGTTTTTATTGGGCTTTATTTTCTAATATTCTAGAAGATATATTTATTCAGATTCGAATTTTAAAAATAGATCCCAAACAGCATAGAGATTTGTGTAGCTGCTTGTGGTGAAACTTATGATTAATTTTTATTCTACTTGCAGGTATAGGAGTTTTTAATGCATGTTTATTTTACAAATAATGAATTTTGCTAACGATCCAATTTTACTTACCGTTTACAGGGTGTCTGTGCAGGCAGGGGCCTGAGTAAATTGTTTTGTCGAAGGGACAAAATGATGTTAAGACAATCCTGCCCAGGAGACATGTTGATGGGTCTCAAACAGAGTTAGTAGCCCGGGGCCTCCAAATAGCTTTATCCAGCACTGCCTGGAAACATATAATTATGTACTTTTGGTTACAGAAACCTTTAAGTGGAACGGAAATACCGATACATAGTAATAGAAAAGTAACATTTATTTTTTACATTACGTTTTCTTATATACTTAAACGGAAATATAGGTTCTATTTCCAAGACAAGATTATGTTGTAACTAACTTTTTGATACGTAATGGTACATGAGTTAAACATATTTATGCCCCACTTGTAAAATTGTTTGTCCGATCTTAAATTTAGCTCTGGCTACTGGCCAGACAAGAAATTCTCAGGATTCGGAGCGCGTTCCTTTACAGGTTGAAAGAGATTCTTAAATGATTTCTGTCTCTTTCGAAGCAGACATATTGCTTGATGCGGAAGCCTCTCAGGCGATGAGCGACGGAGAAATGGTTCTTATTTGAATTCTGTGGCTTTCGTCGGAGACATCTCAATAGATTGGGAAGCCTCGCGAAGAATAAGTAAGTTCTCCAGTGGGTTA
>JAGDQP010065138.1:0-11462 GCA_022664845.1 Lepisma saccharinum | reverse complement strand
ATATATATATATATTCAAGATAAAAGTATACATCTTGTGACCTTGAAATTAAAAACGAAATATTTTTATATAGTAGTATTTTTTTTTTTTTTCAAAAATATGTTTCCTTAGCTTCAAAATAAGCCCAAGATGAATCTCATACCACAATTAGAAGCCAAATTATGATTTTTTTGTTGGTGACTTTGTACGCATATTTTTTACGTTTTTTCTCATTCTGGCAACCCTGCTTTATTAATACCGTATATCACTGAGGGATAATATTTTACATTATTATACAGAGTGTCCCAGAATTATTTACCTGATTATAAACATTCATAAGGCATAAAATATGACACATAGACAAATACTTTTTATCTTGAATTGCATGTAACATATTCAAGTTTTTGTGTACACAATTAATAAATTTCTACGTGTGATCCTTTCGTTGCCCGAAGGATATCCAGGCGATGTTTATGTAGGATGCGGTGCACTGATGTCTTAGGAATCTGCAACTCACGTGAGCCTCTGCGGACTGACTTCTTGGGATTTCTCACGAAGACGTCTCTCACTGTGTGAATTGTCTGCGCCGTAGGTCCAGGCCTACCTGTCAAGGGAGATCACTGACACTGCCTGTTTCCTTAAACTTAGAATACCATATCTTGATGCTTTTAACATCTGGTGGCTGTCTATTATATGCCATCTGGAATTGTCTCTGGACTGTTTCTTGGTGACTGTGTCTCGTGATACCAGAGGACACATTGGGCTTTCTCCTGGTTTGAGTGCATGTTTCTGCAAATGGTGTCCGATTCCGCTGTTGTTACGTCACTGGGCCCTGTAACAAACAAAATAACAGTAAGTATGAACACAAAAAATATGTTACATGCAATTCAAGATAAAAATATTTGTCTATATGTCATATTTTAAGCCTTATGAATGTTTGTAATCAGGGAAAGAATTCTGGGACACACTGTATATCATCTTCCATCCTGCGAATGTTCGTGCAAATCTGAGATGGTCGGGTTGAAAAGGCCTTTTTTTGTGATGCTTTGGCGTGAAATTGCCCTTTCATGTTTCAGATTTATTTTCGCATTGTAGGGTATTCTTCTCTGTCGTAATGCTTGTACACTTTTCTCTGAAGCACATTGTTACAAAACTCAAGCGTTGAGATATTTATTCGAAGAGAACGAAAAAAACTTTATTTTGTAAGGGCAATTTTAATTACTTGTGACTTCGGCCCGTCACGATTATATGAGTGCAATATTTGTTAAAATCTACAAACACCCATGTTGTAAACGGGATTCGTACCAGCGAGCCTAACGCATCAGACAATACGACTACATAGGTCAGCACGAAAACAGACTTTCACAAGCTACCTCTTGATTCATAGCTTCGCGCGTAATACTTTGTATTGTTCAACTTAACACAGACGCCTCATTGGCCTTAAACTTGATTTACAGAAAGTAGAAGCCTTTTACATTCAGCTCCACCCTTTAAATACCGGAGAACGTTAAAAGTAATTTCTCGTCCTTGTTTATGTATAATTCTTTTATTATTATTATTATTATTATTATTATTATTATTATTATTATTATTATTATTTACGCCCATCTTGCGTAAAACTTGGCAACAATGACCTCCAGAGACAGCAATAATGAACGGGTTTGAACGTCATGCTCTGTATCAACAACCAAAAGCTACACCCTGAACATTGCATAAATGAATACAAACATTAAAGGCATTATTTCATAAATAATACAATTCTTACTTAAAAGGCACTGGATTACTACACTCATAATCTTGAATTGGCTTCATATTTGACTTATTTTTTTGTTTTTTATTAATCTAAAAAAATAACTTTAGTGACCGTTGTATAAAATTAGGGTACTTTAGTGACCATCGGTATAAAAAAGTTACCTTTCGTTGAAATAGTGACCCAGTGACCTGAAATCACATGATATGAAATCAAGACATCCTTTGTTAATACTCTAGAATTACATGTGAAATAAGCTTTTTTTTTTAAAAAAAAAAAGCGGTAGAAAAAGAAAAAGTGATACGAATGGGAGAGATGGAGGTTCGAACCTGAGGACGTTCATGATAATGTTACATGTCTAAACCAAGGATGAGAAAAAAAGGGTTAATAACTGTACTAGAGGGCGGGCAGTGAGGAGGTTCTACATGTTTCAGAAGGAAGATGGGAGTGGCTGCGAAGAGAGGTTTAAAGAATACTAAACTTAGGCAGAAGGACCAGTGATTACGTGCAATGAAATGAATGCTTCTGTAATCTTAAAGCATATCGCGTTGTGTAGCCAACATATTACAAAAAAGAAGGTGGGAGAAAGAATTAAAACATTTTCAAAACAAAAACAACTTAATTTCTCATCGTGCGCAACGGCGAGTGGAATGAATCATGCTGTAAGAGAGACAATACTGTGATATAAATCATTCCAAAAGGAAAAACACGTATCACGACTGAAACAAATTAGCTAAAACAAATGTTTCTCCAAGTGGAATTCAAAAATAGAAATAAATGGATTGTCAAAAATTTAAAAGCCCAAAACTCTGTTATATAGAATAGGTGGTTCTAATAATTTATGAGGATCGTATTTTCGGTAGAAAAGAATAAACACAACACCACATCATCATGTTCTATGTTTCGAACCCTAAGGTATAGAATACTGCAAGTTTTTAGGCTTAGAGCCTAAAAAGATTCAGATGTAAAACCTGTAATAAATTTGATATAGGAAAATGTAACCTGATAAATGAATATGCATGTTAGAGTTAATTATATTTGCCAATAACAATAATTGAGATTATCACTCTCTCACTCAACGTTCATTGAGTCCTCCGGTATCCGCATATAGGTAGACTAACGGATGTCTGAGTACAGCATGGCTTGAAGAGACTGCAGAGAAAGACACTAAAACTCTCTATGGTAGTCGTCGTAACAGCGTCATGTGCTAGTGAAGGTAGACTGCAGTAAGCCAAAAGTGTATCTAAAACAACATAGGACTTGGTAATCTAGAATTTTAGCATAGCTTGCGTGCGTTCCCAAGAAACTTAAAAATAATAATAATCTATATATTTAAGAAATTTGCTAAAGCTTTGTCTAGTCCGCCCGTCCTTTCTACTGGACCAATGTTGATCATTATTTTTAAAAAAATATCCGGCTTAACACGTAGATGAGACATCAGTAAACCATATTACCCTCCGTCAAGTCTCAACTGAAGGAGACGTGTTTGAGTGTTCTCCCCTATCTATTCCTTATGGGGAATATTTATCATATTTCTCACAAACTTTGCCCAGTCCGTCCGGCCGTTCTACTGGACCGTTTTTGATCATTCTTTTTTTTTTAAATATCCGGTTCAACACGTAGATGAGTCATCAATAAACTGCATTCCTCTCCGTCAAGTCTTAACTGAAGAAGTGTTAATCCAAAAAGGCATTTTCCAAACCATTGAAACTAGAGAAAAGAAATATGGTATGAAGGTGTACCATCACGAGTGGGTAACGATAATATAAGAAAACGTTTTAAAAAAGTCGCCATCTTAATCCAAAATGGCCGCCGAAGAAGGCATTTTTCCAAACCACTGAAATTAGAGAAAGGAAATTTGGTATGAAGGTGTACCATCACGAGTAGGTTACAATAAATGTACCAAAACTCCTCTATGGGGTCGCAGCCCCCAAAACGCCCGTAGTTAGGGGCGCAACCTTGGAGGAATTAGATTAGATTTTTTCTAATTAAAATTCTATTTTAATTCCTAAATGGGCGCAACCCGCCACGGGGAATCGAGTATTGGTGACACCCCCGATGACTGTTGCCAACATATTTTATTCACCCCACACCAACAGGCGGGCAATATTAAAAAAAAGTAGATTATTGTAAATAAAAATATGGAGATTCAGTGTTTTAAATCATTATAGTAGTATTTGGCAGTAATACTAGTGGTAGTAGTATTAATAGTTGTTGGTGGTGTAGGAATAGGAGTATTAGTAGTAGTAGTGGTGGTGGTTGTAGCAGATACAGCATATTTGCACCATAGGGGCGCAGCCTGCCATGTGGAAACGAGTAGTAGTGAATGATCCAATGATTGTTGCAAACATTTTTTTTCGCACCGCCCCAACTTTTGCTAGTAAACTTTATTTTGTATGGGCCATTTTAGTAACTTTTGACTTCGACACATCTCCATTACATGAGTGTAATGCTAGTTAAAATCCACAAACATCCATGCTCCAGGCTGGATTCAAACCCGCGACCTTGGGGACGCTGGCCTAATACCTCAGACCACACGACTACCTCGGTCGGCCCCAAGGACCTTGTCACGCGCGGATTAGTCAGTATACCTCGTATTTTGAAAGTGTTGAACTGTTAAACTGGAATTACGAATAGCTTCAAACCACATATGTGAAAGACACTGGATACAAGTATTGCAAATCTAAGAACTGTAAGATGATGACTTAAACACCATATTCCCACAACAATTTAGTAGGTTACAGCTGACTAATTTTCTTGAAATATAAAAGTTACCAATTTTCAAGCTGATTATAGATTATTTTTTTTACACTTGCATTTTTATTGTTGTTAGTTCATATCCAGGTCCCTATGTTGTTATATACATTTCACTTTCACTTGAACGAGTCAGCACCACACAGTGTTGCCAACCGTTCTGTAATACCACACATGGATTGCAACTGAAGCTCAGGATTCTTTCCACATCGCATTCCACGTGCTTTAACACAACCAGTAAATTCAAAAGGATTCCATAAATTATATCATTAAAAGATTTTCTGAGTATTGACGACTCAATTCTACAGACGACAAATATACATCTTCAAAGTAAACCGACACGTCTCCAGGCAAATGACAAACTGGGAAGATTCGATAACATTACAAGTTCAGCCATAATATTACACATCTCTGAGCATGGCGCCACCGCGAATGCACGTGCAAAAATCAAGAACTAACCTTTACCGTATGAAGTATATTACGTTTTCATTTTTTTTTTAAATTTTAGGACCCACCTTTCCACCCCTGCCTCTTTACTTCCTTAGAACAAACTAAGTTGCATCTATAATGGTCATGTATCGGGCAATTGTTCGCCCTCCTTGGTTTAGGTTAGGCTTGCCCGTAGAGGGTTGTCGGATTCCGGCATTCCGAGAGTCCCTTTTGTTCCTCAGTCTGTGACTTGACTTGAGGTGGTGCGGGACGGATTTTTGGATCAGGCATCCACCAGTTTTTCTGGTCCTTCGTTCCATATGCCGGAACATCTTGATGGATGGGGGGTCCCTAACCATTTTTTATTTGCATTATTTTATACAAAAGACGTATATATAACAACACAAATACAGACTTGAATTGGCATCATCTTCTTTTGCTGCACCTGTAACGAAACGGTTTAGGACGGGAAATGAGGGCAACATAAGATTGATGATGTGTCACAAAGTTTCTGCTGACTCCTTCGTAGTTGGTTCCTCTCTTCCGGCACAGGTACTGTCAGCCACACAACAGCGCATTCACTTTCATTCGCACACATTCACAGGCCGGACCTGCAACGAGAGTTTAGATTTAGTATTAGTATCATATAACAACATATGATACATTTTCGCACTGGTTTTCCAATTCTCCAGTTTGGTTCATCCATTTTTCCTCTTCTCGTCCCAGGTCTGTTCTTCGTTTGGTCTTCATTCCATCTTTACTTCACTCACTCACACTTAAACATTTAACACTAACACTTATGGGAATTTTTTAATACCAAGTATAAAGGTGTTCCTCCATCCTGGCACATTTTTTCTTGATTATTCACTATATTATTCCATATTGTTTAATGTTTCCTTTAATAACCCATCACCGTAAAACTTTAAAAAAAAAAAAAAAAATAGAATCTGAGCGTCCTCTGCCGCCGGTATTCCATACAGCAGTCACTCTTTTAAAAGTTTTGCTGGGTTCCAGCAATTCATACTTAGTTCTTCCATTCACACTTTCATAAGTTGCTGATTGTGACGCAACGCGGGTTCATGCTACATTCGCGTCCGTCACAGTTTTCTTCTTTACATCAGCTTTTCGGCTACAATCCAGGTCACGATCTCCTCACCTCAGCTTTGCCGCGGACCAGGAGTCACTCCCCCCGGGTTTTTTATATGCGCCCCATAGAGATAAATTTCTTTTTATAGTAAGTAATTTGATATTTTATTTGTTACCTCCTGGAGGGCGGCCGCATGCTCAGGACTTCTCAAAGCATTTGCAGTTTCTATACCCTCCAGAAGTTCCCTTGTTCTCTAACTTGATTTTCTGTTTCTTTACACCTAAATACAGTATGCTCCGGGGTTGCTATGACTCTGCAGTTATGGCATATGTTATCTTCTACTATATTTAATTTTTGTCTGTAAGGTCTGTGCCCCGTAAGGAAGTGAATCAGTCCCCCATCAATATATCCTCCCTCCCAGTCACGCTCGGAATTATTGCATATACCCTGTGGCTGTTATCCCAAAGTTGTTGCCGTGCACTGGTTATTATTTCTTTTTTCCGTAACTTTGCAGTTTAGTATTTGTTCTATTTCCGTTACCTTTCTTTAGCCAGTGCATGGCACCCAGCTGTTTGATTTGGAGATGCAGATGCAGTTTGAGTTACTTTCATAGCTTTATTTTTTTGGATGTCCACATGTACTCTGAAATTTAGTTTCTCACTAATGTTACTCCTAAGTATTTGAAAAACTGTTCTTTTTATTGTTGTGTTTCCAATTTTAATTATAGGACCCCTCTATTTAATAGAACATATTTATTTACAGATACTGTTAGTTTTTTCATATCACACCACGACGTTAATCCCTGAGTTATGCTATTTGCCTTAGTTTGTAACTAAAGTATGCTGTCACCCGTCAGGATCACCGCCAAGTCATCCGCATAGCCCACTCCATCTCTGGCAGCTCATTTAGCATTTCCAAGCATGGCTGGACTACCACGTCCCAAAAAACCGGTCCCAATACAGAACCCTGATGACATCCTTTTGTTGGGGTCTTGCTCACGGTGCCATCCGCAGTCTTCACTTCAATATTTCTGTCTTCAAAGTAGCTTTTGATTGTTTGCCAGATTTTCGGATGTATAACAATTAATTTCACTTCATGTAGTAACGCTGGCCACCAGAGGTTGTCAAAAGCCCCAGAAATATCGAAAAAGACCACCATTACGTAGCGACCACTCCTCTTTTTTAGTTCATTAATTTTATCACAATTTTCATTTATAGCATCTTCTGTTGATCTTTTTTTTTTTTTTTTTTTTCCTAAGCCCATTTTTAAAATTGCAGTTTTCTAGGTTTTGTTTTCGTTAATTTTTTTTACATTTTTTTAGAATAGTACAGGGACGCAACCCTTCAGAAGTGAATAAAAATCCATAAATAAGATTTAAAGACAATACTTGTTTGCTTGACACATCATTTAGTTGAACATGCTTGGAATAGAAATTATTGCTCTCATTTTTTTGACACTCGTATTTCCAAATATCAATATTTCAGAATTTAAAATTTGAAACTCTTTCAAGAATTCGATCACTTTATGTCCTCTAAAATATTGATGTAGTATCCAGTGCGTTTGCTCATTCTTACGTATTCAATTTAGGAAAATAAATAGTATTAGAAAAATGTTTATTTTTTTATTTCAAATTTATATCAAACAATACAAAATATACATGTAAATCAACTAGTTTCACCCTTACATGCTATTCAATAACATTACTCAATACAAAAATACTGAAAAATCAACCATTTTTACAAATTTGACTTTGTAACAATGGATATTATTTTGTCCTTATTTATTCCAACATAATTTTCAAATTGTTACGTTTGACACAAATACCGAGCCAAACTACTTCAGGCTTCGTAAATAGCAACAACCGAAAACAACGTTTCAACAATTTTGTATTCTGTCATTTTGTTACCGCAGGTAGAAGTTCCACTCACAAATAGAACCAATGAAAGATAAATGCTGATGTGCAGATTGAGGATACTATATGTTATAATTCGTAAATTTACATTTTTAGGTCCCATCATCCAAAATAACGGTAAGAATAAAGTATACTAAAACTAATAAATGTGCGTGTTTTTATACTGGTAAATCAAGGATGATTGATATTGGACGTACACTTTAGGAATCGCAATCAAAGATACCGGACTTACTTTTAGGATTAACGAGACTACTTTCTCCAAATCCCTTACCTAGTTATACATGTGAAGTTGCTAAACTAATGATAAATAACTCGCTATTTAGATAAGTCTTCTCACGATAATGAGTTGGAAAATAATACTGCGAATTTTATATTTAATTATAGTTTTTTTTTTACATTTTTTTTTTAAACCGAGTAACTTTAAACTCTTTGAGTACCGCTTATGGAAACTGAAGAACTCGTATCATTATCGACATATTCCAATTTTCTTTCCTATACTCTAACGGTGTTGATAACCACCAACTTATGTTCATTCTATTAATTTACATAATAGTTAGTTGTACTTGTCTTGGGCCTCCCAAAAGAGGGATTTCGAAGTTCAATTTTCACATAAATCTTTATATCTTGTTAGTTTTGACATGTTATTTTTATATAGTTAACTATTAATTATATATTATGCTCATGTATATTTAAGGAACTGCAATATATTATGAGCCAAAATAGTCACCAAGTACATTACATGAAAACTTTAAAAAAAAAAAATCCACTTCTGAGAGGCAAAAGACGAATAGAACAATTTCCATGTAAATCAATGGAATGAACATACCCAGATGGTGGCCGTGATCTACTCTCTCTAACAACGCCAGTGCTCCGAGTGAGGGGTATTTAGGACATGTTATGCTTGCATTTTTTGACAAGTTTACCGTGTACACAGCAACTTCTTGACATTTATAATGGGCATCCACACCTATCTTTGTATATACAGAATACACAGACAAGGTATGACAATTAATCGGAAGTCGGCATTACAAACACTGAACAAGGCAAAATAAAGTACAGAGAACTAACATGGAAACTTTTCTTATTGTTACCAATATATTTCTTTCGAATTTTGCAATATAATTAGGGAAAACTCACTACATCCATTACAATATTACAGCATTTGTGTGTTTCTGCAGGTAGCAGCGAAACAGTTATAGCCTTCACACGGGAATTCTTGGCTCCCATATATGCCACATGTACAATATTTTTCAAGTTCCTTATTAAGTAACAATGCTTTGCAACGGATCCAGGAACGAAAACTGGAAGACTGACAAATAAGTTGACGGATCAAAAGAATTAAATTGCTGTTTTAGATAGGTGTCCTTCTATTAATAAAATCGTTGTGACATATCACCTTTAACATGACTGCAATTTAATTCTTCTTACTCGCCAAGCCTTTTGTCAATCTGCTCCCAGTTCTCTTTTGCAGTAAACCCTACACTATGAAACAAACGCTGAGGCTAAATATTAATACATATACGATTTTAAACTCTAATAGTGAAACAATTATTTCTGTTTAAAAAATGGCAGCAGGGTCCTTAACATGCTACCACTTTGTCAGGAGGTAAATTACACGAATTTATTATTATTATTATTATTCCACATGCAGAGGAATGTACTGATACTTCTCGCTGGAAAGAAAACACATTGGAACCAGAGAATATCTGCCGTAAATTTAAGACGGGGAGTACAAGGGAACTAATTTTCATTCAATAACAATTGCTAACTTAATACCTCTTAGAGGAGAATGTTGTTTAAATAATACACAATAAAGGATGAAAAAATCCTTTAAAATTAACTGTATATCTATAAGACTTCTTTCACATGATTTAATAACTACTGATATTTTTTTTAAAAAATAATAAAAACTGAATTATATGAAAATGACTAGAAATAATTAAATAAAATTCGGTCTCGATTTTTCTCTTCGATGCAAAACAGAAATATAGGTGCGAGAACAGCGTGATGCCCTAAAGAATCAAGAACAATTGCATAACACTTTTTATAAAAATCTTCCTTTATATCCCCTACTGTGCTTCAAACAAGGATACAAATAGCACATTTCGTAAATAACGAATGAAGAATTAATCTGTTTCAAACAAGGATATCAATTGTACATTTCAGAAATAACAAATCAAGGATTAATCAAGTTTAAGAAAAAATATTTAATCGTCCAAGACTTATCGTCACTTGCAAGACATACAAATACAATAAAATCAACATCTTAGTGTAATTCATCAGACAACGGTACATAACTTCTATCGACAAGAACAATTGATAGACAAGAGTCCTGCGTTTCTCACATTTTAAAATTGAAAATTTCGAGTTTCATTTTAGAATTTCCCATTGTTAGTTTTTACAGGTGTCTTATATTACATTTTAAGAAAGCTATGGTGGTTGCAGACTGGAAGCAGTACAAACTCAAATTTACGTAATACCTATACAACACAAAGGTAACAAAAAATTATAAATATATTTCTGTAAACAAAACTAACTTTTTGTCACATCGCGAGAACAAATAAAACACTAAACAAAACTGACAATTCAATATTGATCTAGGCTGGGTTTAACAATTTTCCATCAAAATTCTTAGTCTCAACGCAATAAATTTATATTACATATGTGGACAACTATAGGTTTCCCAACAACAATGATAATTTCTTTCTTTCGTCGCAATACTCGTATGACAAATATTTCGCATTCTGAGGGAATTTTCGCACTCTGTCTCTATCAATTACATTATTAGTTACATATTTTGTTAGTTTATTGGTACGGATATCGGGAAACATAAAAGTCAAATATCACTATTTTGAATTATTTCGTTTTATCGTGAAAAACGCAAAATTCCATTAATATATTGGAATTCACTTTATATCCATCAAGCTGTTTCAAACAATGAATCAAATATTTAACTTCATAAATAACAAATTAAAATTTAACGCAGGTCAAGAACCAGACTAAAATTCGTTACCTTAAGGCCATCATCTTACTTTTATTTAACAAGATGTGTCAAATGTCATGCATAAATACTGTATAACTGTATAAGTGAAAACCAAAATCAAATAACATCGTATTATACATATAGTCAATAAATTAAATTATACAATTAATAAAAATATTATATTCTCGTGAGATGTTTCAAACAATGAAATAAATATAATATTTAGTTAGTAACGAACAGAAACTACATAGTATGACTAGAAATTATTAATGAAAAAACGGGAACCATAGTCTTATAAAGGCACAGTGGATCGAAGTATACAGGTCAACTGAATGGCTTAAAGGAAACCCATCTTTGTTTACAGCTGTCCAAAACATCACAGTAAATTAGCTCTGCGGGAAACCTACAAAACAAATAAACGAATATAGTATATAATCATAACAGCAAGTTCAAATACACAATCAACACAAATCACAATGAATGATTTTCACTGAAATTACTTTATATTCAAGGTACACTATTTACAGTTACTACAGCCACAGAGTAAATACGTATATATATTTACATC
>JAGDQP010065137.1:312-11462 GCA_022664845.1 Lepisma saccharinum | reverse complement strand
ATATGAAAGTGTATATTTATATATATATATAAATATACACTTTCATATCGTACCGATCTCAATAGGTATATTTTCTTCGAAATCTACCTAAAAGCTGGCGTCTTTCTCCCTTAGTACCGACAACACAACGTAAAGAAACCTCTGTTTCACACAGCTATCTACTCTCACAAAATTGAATTTCGAAATAATAGTATCACTGTCTTAGGGCCCACTAGTTACGACGGTCGTGAGGTTCAAGGCCACGTCAAATCATGCCCGTAACCAAAAACTGAAACAGACCAATCAGAGCACCGCTCAAAAACTACTCAAGACAAAGCAGAGTTCTAACAAAACTCTATTTTCACAGAAAAAACACGAGTCATAGTTCATATCATTACAGATTTCAAGTTGACAAGCTCTCTTCGCGGAGGTTTCCTGTTTGATTGCAGATACACAACCTCTCTTCGCAGGTTCCCTACTGCAATACCACACTATTTGAGCTTCTCACACGCTAATTATCCGCCAAGACAACAACCAGGTGGACCTTCCAAAGTCACCATTGAATTCAGCAAATAGCATCCTATTACATGCAGTGCTTTGATGATTTCTTTGCAAGAAAATCCCCGCTTTTAATTTTGCATCAGTTACCCAAACAGCACAATCACGTTAAATAAACGTTTATTCAAGTTTTTCTTAAATGTTTAATAAAGGTTGAATTTACGTCGATTCCACGTTTATACAACTATCGGATTAGTATTCTAAGAAATGTTGATTCAACGTTGAATCTGACGTTTAATAAACGTTTTAAAGACGTTGAATGAAACCTTATCCGCAACTTATTTTTGGTATTGACTTTGATTGAACGTTACAAAATGTTGAATAAACGTCTATTCAACGTTTAATCAACGTTAGGCAACGTTTAGAAAGAAGCAAAATTCAACCTTTAGGAGAAATTTCGCACCTTTCCAAAAATCCCTACTTATAACGAATATTTGAATAAGTGAAGATGAACAGAATGATGTAAGTTTCCCAGACCGAAGCCTAGTACTTCAATGTTCAGTACGATACAATTTTAGGGTTGATTCCAGGAAAAATCCTTTGATTATAGGATTTTAACCTGGAATCAACCCTAAAATTGTAATTTCAATTAAAGCATATCGTACTGAACATTGAAGTACTAGGCTTCGGTCTGGGAAACTTACATTATTCTGTTCATCTGCACAGATTTAAATATTCGTTATAAGTATGGATTTTGGGGAAAATATAAAAAAAATTGTCCTGAAAGTTAAAGTTTACTTCTTCTCAAACGTGACAATCTAACAATCCAGGTTTGATTCCCGGTGGTAGAAATTGAAACAATTCTACCTAGGCCGTAAGTTCCAGAGGTCGACCCGTCTCTAAAAACGATATTAGCTAATGAAGTTTAAGCATAAAACTATCCCTGAAAATGGTTTCTGTAGATTAGGAAAACACACAAACATTCAACGTTGAATCAACGTTTAATGAACGTTCTGCTTTCCACCATTTTAGAAGGTTTAAAAACACAATTTAATTCAACGTTTAATAAACATTTAATACTGGTCATTCTTTGAACGTTTATTAAACTACGTTCATAAAATATATAATTCAACGTCACCAAATACAACGTTGTCAAAATTCAACGTTTATAAAACGTTAATTCAACATTGTGTGCTGTGTGGGTAGGTTTGGGAACATTTCCCCTTTAGCTTTTTCTGTCTCTCACCGTCCGTCTTTTTGAGACATATAATCAAATCTAGCTTTATGTGAAAGGAGAACAAGATTTTTTTAAAGAAGCCACCAGAACTCCAATAAGCATTGTCCATTTTAGGCAACATGATTATGAAAATATGTTAATTTGAATTACTCACAGTTAAAACGAGATTATATTGTTATTTATGTTTGGTTGCTTTCATCTCATCTCTAAAATTGATCGAACTTGTCACCTCCGTAGTCGCTTGTAGAACTAAGATTAAGGGCGTAGAACTTATTAGGTACCGTCTCGACTATGGGACTTCCCCAAATACTCTTATTCGGTGACTTCTCTCATCTTACAAACTAATAATTAATTGTGATAAGGGAGTACTAGTAAACAAAACACATAATTCCATAACCAACAAAAAATCGACGTTCCAAATATTTATACTGTTTGGCAATTGGATATACTAATTGTCTAAGGCAAAAACTAAACTTTTCTGATCATCTTAAGGCAAAATCCAAATGCACGTAAGAAATGGCAAATACGACAGACTGGTAAATCAATATAAAGGTTTCACACAAATTACAACAAGGTAGGTAGGTCTTCTTCTCCATCACAACTCGGAGAATCGCGCTAAGTTCGGTCTAAAATGCGAGGAGCACATAACTGGTGCTGCCTACTATGTTCCGTAATAATGGACATTTCCGGTAGTATTTTTTTATTGCAATAAAAAAATATTCTCTTAAAGCAGACTACGGAAAACATTTTCTTTTCTTTCTGTGATGAATCTATCAAGAGTTATAAAGACTTGCTTCAAAAGAGTCTCAGCCTTGCGCTTAATCGGGCGCCGCCAAGTTATGACGTAATCAGTCTTCCGACTGCTTGTCATTGACATACAAATGGTATTTGATTTGTTAGTATTGTTAAAAAGAGATCGCAAAAATGGATCGAAAGAAATAGTATAAGTGGTGAAAAGCGTTTCTGTATGCCCTAACAAGTCATTTAGTTCGTTTTATTCATTTAAAATTGATTTTTACTTTTAATACTTTTTAAGATATTGATATAGTTTGGTAGTTTCAACACTAATTTATATCAGCTCTTTTTTTTCATTTTCATGATTAAATCATAAGATATCTTCTAATAATGCTCTTTAGAACTCTTGTATTTAAAAAGAATTACCTCTTTTTTCTGTAAAAAATGTGGGTTTTTACATACGACAATCGTATACTTTTTTAATGAATGCTAGTGAAGTATTTTTCAAGAACTTAAAAGCACATGAATTAATAGTGCTCGTTACTGCCATCTGTTAACAATTTAACGTACTTGTAGGCCGTGAATATATTGAATAATTTTAATATGTCATTGTATAAAATAATAATAAAAGCATGTAAGAAACAAAAACGTAAATTGAAACTTTCACATTGAAGTTACTCTTGCGTTTCGTGAAGTAAAATAAAACACGGATAGGATTCGAACAGCCTTAGGTGAGAGTATAAAAAATTAAAAGTTGCATGCGCTAACCAACTGAGCTAAATTTACAAGATATCAACAGTTGCACGAACGAGCGATAAGAATAACATTGCAAGTTAAGACTGCCCCTGTCTATGTTTCGAGCAATTTCTGTTATTAAAAACATGTTTTAGTGTTTAAACTTATTGAAGTGTGTTCTGCAGATTTGTACATTAATTATTTCGTTAGGTGATGAAGTAAATGTTCTTTCTCTTTTTTGTTTTTTTGTCTTCAAACTTCTGAATAAGGAACGTAACATAGGGAGAAGCATATAGCTATGGAAAGACAACGGATTGATTACGTCAAACCAATCAGAGGATGATTTTCGTTGTATGACGTAGGAGGTTGAATTCTCAGTATTTCATGCTATATTTCTACGTAACGGAAAGCGCTGAAATTTAACAAAACATTATATGTTATTTAATCCGATGTACACAAACAAACTAAAATATATAAGGACGGGGAAAACGGAAATGCCCATTACATGTTCGAGTATCGGCGTCTAACAATCGAGTCCCAGAACCAAACTTGGTTATCTCATCGTAAACTTCTTTCCGTCTTGGTAACTTTCCAAATCATTCAGCTTACCTGCCACTGCGGTCAATCGCTTTCGTCATCTCCTGTGTCAGCACAGAGTTGAAGCAAGAGAACGACGTGTACGGGGTAAGGTCTTGGTTCCCCCTAGCCATTGTCTTGGTTTCCCCGTCACCATATCCGATATGATGGAACTTCAATATTGAAAGAATTAAATAAACTGTTTAAAGAAACAAAATAAAGGTTCGTCTCAAAATGAACATCTGATCCCATTTCAATATATCTGCTTATCCATTGTTTTGTTTCCTATATTGCCAAACCGCCACATCAAAATAAAGCAATTCACATATTTTGAATAATTAAGAGAAGAATAACGCAAAAAATGTAGGTAACACAAAAAAATAGATATCAGGGTTTGAATTCACCATGTAAAATTCAATAACGAAGACATATTTTCATCAATGCTACCAACATTTTTTACCCTATGTTATTTCCGACACTGTTGAAACGCACTACACACCGTCTAACTGTCTTCACATCCAAGGTCCGTGGACAAGCCGCTTCTTCTCTCCTCTTCTTAAGAGAGAAAAGCGAGCGGCCTGTCCACGGACCTTGCTTCACATCTACTACATCGCAGTGTTGCCACAGGCCTAGCTTTGGAGTGGGCTGAAAAAATAGTACCAAATTGAAACAAAGTGGGCTGAATTCAATTTTTTACTTCACCAGTATAATAAAAGAACTCTATAACACGAAACTAAAAGGTATTCAGTTATTGTTCATTCTACTATGTTTTGTAACGAAGCATACGTGTGCTTCAATTGATTCCTCTCAAAAACTTTCAAGAAGTGATGGGTGCTAAAAATTCCACTGCTTCTTTCTCCATGTCCAATCTAGCGTCATTTGTTGAGCATCGCGTTCGTACTTTTCCCCGGCGTAAACCGATAATTACGGATTTTCCACACAAACTTCGTACGTTAAGCGGTGCAACAACACAGAATAAATGTTAATAGTGATTTTAATGAGCTCAGCACACAGTATGAGTAACGTTAGATGCAGGAGAAGTCTGAAAACAAACTGACACATTTGAAAACGTGTTAAATGGTGCTGAATTGGGTAGAATCGTACCAACTTATTTACAAAAAGGGCTGAAAATGCCAGCGTGGTACCAACGGGCCGAGGAATGACAAAAATGGCTGAATTTGGTACAATTGTACCAAGTGTGGCAACATTGCTACATCGTACACTTTTAGCAAGCGTCTATGGATGCAAATGGGTGCAATATGCGTAACAATGAGAATTTCAACAACATATCTCTGTTTCGTAGGTACCTCTATATCAGACACCATATTCATAGGCTGCCCTGCTGGTGTTATCTATCGCACGACAACGAAATTAACAAGGTGGCTGCCAATTAGATCATATCGAAACCTATACTGAAATATTGATAGGAGAATCCATGTCCTATAGAGAGGAAATGTTAAAAAAAAAAAGGTTGCCCATATTAACAGTAATGTACCGAGACAGGGACCGGAATATTGGTCGAGGTGTACAGAAAGTATATTTTTTATAATCCAATTAACAGGAGTCACTTCTGCTTCACTTTCTCAGTGAAATGTAACAGTGCCGAGTTGTAGCGTCACTTCGCACACCGCGGCACTCTTCCTTAGGGACTTATTTAGGGGGTCTGGACCATTTTAGTGATAGCATGTAGGAAAGTACATATGCAGAAAATTATTTTTCATATTCTTGATATTTCAGGATTTACAGTGCTGCTATGATTTCAGAACATCACAAATTCTGTAGCTGATAGCATTAGCATCCTCTCCACTTTCGGTAGTATTAAAAAATATTGTGTTTTGAAATAGTTATCTATTCACCTGAAAAAGCATCCATTTTGCGAGAGGAACTATAAGACAAACTGGGGGACTCGGAAGGAAGTATCGCCAATTGTTTACATTCTTTGGGAAAGAAGAAAAGGATCTGTATGCACCACGATGGCGTGCACCCAAATGAGTAATAGTATCTAGTTTCACCAAGAAGTAAATAAATGTTTAAACTCAGGCCAATTTGAGGAGGAAACACGAATCAATGTCTCCAATTGAAATTACCAGGTGTATGCATAAGTAGTTTCTGGTTTACCTAAGAGATGCCGCCAGCGAAAAGTACGCAGCGTATTGATTTGACACATACGTCATTTTGTTCGTCTCACATTAAACTACAAACACAAACAAGTTGAGTCCGCCAAACACTAGCGTCTTTGTTTTATCGTTCAGTGATCATGTCGAAGTTTGTGCCTGAAAAAGAACATTTCCGGCACGCATTACTTTTCTTCTTTAATCAAAAGAAAAATGCTGTTGAAAGTCATCGTGTGCTGGTAGAAACATATGGTGAACACGCTCCATCGATTATAACATGTGAGACATGGTTTCGACAATTTAAAAGTGATGATTTCAATGTGAAAGACAGTGCGCGCTCTGGTAAACCACAAAAGTGCGAAAACGAGCAATTGCAGGTGTTATTGGAGGATGACCCAACTCAAACTCAACAGCAATTGGCAAAAGCATTAAATGTGTCACAAGAAACAATCAGCAGACGTTTACGAGCAATGGGGAAGATCAATAAACTGGGTAAATGGGTCCCACACGATTTTAATGAACGTCAAATGGAAAATCGCAAAGTCACTTGTGAAATGCTGCTTCAACGCCACGAAAGAAAATCCCTTTTGTATCGAATTGTGACGGGTGACGAAAAATGGATTTATTTTGAAAACCCAAAGCGGAAAAAATCGTGGCTTTCACCTGGCGAAGCCGGTCCTTCAACACCAAGGCCAAATCGCTTCGGCAAGAAGACCATGCTTTGTGTCTGGTGGAACCAGAGCGGTATTGTGTATTATGAATTCTTGAAGCCCGGCGAAACCGTTAATGCACAACGCTATCGCCAACAAATGATTAATTTAAATCACGCATTGATCGAAAGACGACCGGAATGGGCCCGAAGACATGCCAAAGTGATCGTGTTACACGACAATGCGCCGTCTCACACAGCAAAACCAGCGAAAGACACCTTGAAATCGCTTGGATGGGACATCCTTCCGTACCCGCCGTGCTCCCCAGACCTGGCGCCATCTGACTATCACCTCTTCGCATCAATGGGGCACGCGCTCGCAGAGCAGGACTTCAGCAATTTCGAAGACGTTGGAAAATGGCTCGACGAATGGTTTGCCGCAAAAGACAAGCAGTTTTTCTGGCATGGTATGCATCAATTACCTGAAAGATGGGTGAAATGTGTAGAAGCCGATGGCCAATATTTTGAATAAAACAAAATTAATTTCCCTAGAAAATTACGTGTTTCCTTTAGCACGAAAATCGGGAAAAACTTATGCCTACACCTGGTACGTGTCACGACAGAAGAGTCATCAACTGTCATATTTTATCTATCGAAATGAAATAAGTAAAAGAAAATGTAAAATTTCCATAATAAATAAGATTACTTCCCGAAGTGTTGATCAAAACACGTGACTGGATCAATGAAATAATCAGACAAACTTTGGCCATTGTGAAGTAACGGGTTGTGTGAATTTTCTTATTTCATTATTCAACTTGCATAGTGGCTTGAACACGCATAACACCGTTAGAAGGCGGCGGAAAGACGTAACTTGGCGAGAACTCTTCTGGGAAAATGAGAAAAGAAACTACGACCTTAGATTGGGTGCCACCCCAGCATTTACCTGTGTGACTACAGGAAGAACCCTGGAGAAACCAGTCTAGGTGGGTTCTCTTGCCTTTTCGAACTTGGGTCACCGACTGACGGGACTTCAATATTTTGGTATCAATGTTCCGGAGGTATCCCTGCCTCACACTAGGCGACTTGGTCACGCGACTGAGTCACAGTTCATTTTTGTTTCCTTGAGCTAGTTTAGTAGAAAGCTTTCCAACGACATCTCACGCACCTCTCTGCCCTTGTAGTTCCTGAGATTTAATTTATGTACATGGACGGACAGAATGAACGGGATTATAAGAACCCTTTTAGCTATAGTTTCGCTATCAAGGGTCCTAAAACTTAAATAATAGATTTACTTTACTTTTTTCTCTCCTGGAGTAGCATACAGGGACCGTCATATCAATCACGAAGTGCAAAGTTGGTGTTAAAACTTACGATACCCACACGGCCTCGTAGCTTAGTGATAGAGCGTTGGAGTAGCATTCGGGAGGCCATGCCCAGCGGCCGACCATCCTGATTGAGGTTTTCCAGGTTTTTTTCTTCACTCACACCAGGCAAATGCCGGGATGGCACATTTAACTTAGACCCTGGCCGACACCTTCCCGAATCCTGTTCCCTCCCTTATCCCGGCCTGAGTTTTAGATGCCTAAATCCATAAATAAAATTCAATTCAACCCGCACGATCTCCTCCATCTTCCACCTTCATTATTAAGGGCCCTCCTCGTGCTCGCCACACTTTTTTCATTTTTCAAAATCTACGAGCATTATCAAATTTTTAGAACATAGCGCACTAGTATTTAGAAATTACTACGAAATACAATGGACAGCGATCTCGAGATCTTGTCGATTGATGAGTACTGAGACTTCAGTTAAATAATGACGTCATTTGAAAACGTATCAATCATGAACGGACAAGATCTCGAGATCGACTGAGTTTTCAGTCTAATAACTCTACCAGCTGGTTCAGTGACCATAACCACTAAACCCCGACACTGCTCTTTTTTCTGTTTTAAAATTCAACCTCGACCTCGCTACGGGGCTTCGACCTCGACTTTGCGATCTCACTTCCACCTCGACATCACGATGGTACTCTGACCTCGACCTCGCAATCTCACTTCAACCTCATCCTCGTGACGAGACTCTGACTTCGACCTCGCGAGGTTCAACACCTCTGTTTGTACTGTCAGGGATAGTTTTGGTCAGTGTTCGATTTCCAGAGAGCGGGAAGAATTAGTGAGATGTGCATTATACGGTATTTTGGGATCGTCCATATCCCAGGTTAGAGGTAAAATCTATCATGATATATCTGTAAAAAGTATCAGAGAAAAATTTTGCCCAGAGGGGGATAATCCTAACCATCCCCGGCTACAATCGAACACTGGTTTTGATGGATTTCGGAGGACTCGTGTACGACGTTTACAGGGAAGGACAGCTGAGCTGCCGGAGTTTTAGCGGTGTTAATGAATAATCCCCACTTACTACACGAGTTAGTGCATGTAGTGATGGTATCGTTCATGGTTCTCTTTATATGTGGAATGGCAGGGGTGGACTTCGGCCCTGGCCCGGCCTGGCCGGGCCAGGCTAAATGTTTTCACAGGCCTGGCCGGGCCAGGCCAAATCCTATTGTAGTCCGTAATACTTCAACTTTTATTCCGTGGTTAACAAAAAATATTTTACGAAATCGATCGGAATAAAAGTTAAATTTTGTGTCAATTGAATTTTAAACTTATCAATACGTAGTTCCTGATTGCATAAGCTCTCACAAGCATTGTCATGTCATACATATATCTTTATGCATGACCAGTTTGTTTTTCTTTCTTTCTTTTCAAAGAAATCTCTTCGGGGAATAATTGTACAGCTCCAAAGATACTTTTAAATTCTCCAGGGTATTTGAAACTAGGTTCCATATGCTATTATTAATCTTTCTATTAATTATTAGAACATTTCTGGAGTATATCTGTGAGCTCTGGGAATAATACTCCTGGTACATTCTTTTCCAAAGAAACGCTCATTCTTTTCCAGATCCCTGCAACCGGGCCCGAATTTGGTACGTTCCGGCTCAGGCCCACATACAAAATGGACCAGCCCGAAAAGTGAGTAATTGTGTTCGAGCCCACTTTTCTATCTGGGCCGGGCTGGCCCCGTTTTCCGAAATAGTATCGGGCCAGGCGAGTCGAGCGGAGATGCGGAATTTTCCTAATTCATACATCAGAAAGCATCGCACAATAAATATTGCTAAATTTATTGCTAGACGTTAAATTTGTTCTGTTTACCGTGCAAGTCGTACAGCACTTTAAGAAAAAGAAACAATATCCATTATCAGACATAATCACAAGTGTTAACAGGTTTATCTATTTACAAACGAATTTAGAAAACTATAGTGAACTTTATTTTGCATGCACCATTCTGGTAACTTTGACTTCGACCCGTCACGATTACATGAATGCCATAATTGTTAACATCCATAAGCATCCCTGCCCTAGGTGGGATCTGATCCTGCGACCTTGAAGACGTTAGCCTAACGCCTCAGACCACACAACTACCTCGTCGGAAAAAACGAATTTAATTTATTTTAAGGCCTTTAGGCAACTTTGGCTCAAGTCGGATGAATGATAAGATGAATTGGTGGAACGAAGAAAGTAGGAGGAAACGGAAGAACCCCGAGAAAACCCACTCACACGGTGTTTGTCCACCACAAAGCCCACATGGCATGAGCAGGGATCGATCCAATGACCCCTAGCGCCAGAGGTTAGTGTTCTACCAATTTAGCCACCGCGACCCCAATGAATTTAGAGTACGAACATATGCGAGTCAGTTATGTTTCAGGCTACAAACTTCATTGTTATACAACAATTTTTGTAGTTCCTACTAATTATTTCAGCTTTAGATATTAATTGCATTTCCAGAAGGGCTCGGTTTTTCCAACCACTTTGCACGCCCACATTTGGGTGGGAAATTAGCTTCTGCGAAATTGGTGAAACTACGACCAATATTGTTAGGTGCACAGATATATCACTAGGTCTTTTATTTTTTATAATTTAGGAGGCCTTTCTACGTCTGTGAAGCTGGCCCGACCCACACAGAACTTTCTAAAATAAACAACATACATCGTTTGTAATTCGTTAGTAACCGTTAGTAACGAAAATCAAATCGTTAGTAACTCAATAATAACGAAGCTAGTTCAAAAACAATTTGGGTCGGGCCAACTTCACATGCCCGACCCACAAGTAGTTTCTAAAAAGTAAGATACTACATGGTTTGTAATTCGTTAGTAACCGTTAGTAACGAAAATTAAATCGTTAGTAACGGAATAATAACGGAAAAATTACAAAAAGAACGTACATAGGGTCAAATTGTGAACCCTTCGCAGACACGCTTATAATTTAATGAAACACCCAAACTGCTAGAATCGTTTGTAATCCGTTAGTACTCGTTAGTAACGAAAACGAAATCGTTAGAAACTGAACAATAACGAAGATATTCCAAAAGTAATGTGGGTCGGGCATGTGAAGTTAGCCCGACCCACAATCTAATTTCAATGATTTCTAAAAAGTATCAATGTACATCGTTTGTAATTCGTTAGTAACCGTTAGTAACGAAAATTAAATCGTTAATAACGGAAAAATAACGGAAATATTACAAAAGGAACATTCAAAGGGTCAAATTGTGAACCCCTCCCAGACACGCGAAT
>JAGDQP010065135.1:0-11462 GCA_022664845.1 Lepisma saccharinum | reverse complement strand
GCCACTGTTGTCACTGAAGCTCCAACCAGACGGGCACCAACGATCATGCCTCTTTGGAGGTCTGTCAGGTCGCCCATTTTACCGCACCACTTGCACACCACGACACTCACAGGTGAACTGGGTACTGCTGACGGAAGAGGAAGATCCACATGACACATTGAAAACAATACACGATCGGCAACCGCAACACGTGGTGTACAGTAGCGGGCCACACTTACGTGTCCTGTATGACGTGTTTTTAGAGGTTTTTGTCCAACCCCTGTATATATATATATAAATGCTTTCGAAACAATTTTATATTATTTTTGTCTAAACTCTGAAGAAATAAATACATAAGATGGTTAGGTATAAACATGAACAACCAACCTTCTGTAGATTTTATACATTTTTATTTTCAATGTTTTTTCATTAATATATTAAATACTGTACATTCAACTCCTATAAAACAGGAAAAAAAAACACACACACACGTAATGTTCAAGACACCACAAACACATACCCTGTAAGTCGACTCAAAATTATCCACACCATAGAATAATGGTCCATGAAAGAGAGAAAAAAAAATCTTACCTGCTCCATCACTTATCATAATACGGAAGGGGGTAGAAATTATTGTATATATATATATATATATACACAACGATTCTACAAAAAGAATGATATACAATAACAACTCAGAACCAAAGAGAGTCAAGTACCTGTGATCGTTAATTATTCTTCCATACTTATTATATCAAAGTGACAAGATAGAAACGAATGTCCTACTGTTTGATATTACTTAGACGAATTTCCATCATGTGTTACTTACTAACAACAATGGCAGATCATTTGAAAAAATGAGGCTTTGTATTTAAGATTTTGTCATCCTCTCCTCCGCATATTCACGATTATTTGTATTTTCAGGAAATCAGAGGTATTATTTTTTTTTTTTTTTTTTTAATATATCGATATTGTAATACCTGTTAACAGGTTAACTCAACAGAACAGCTTCGATAATTAATTACCTGGTTTAAAAAAGATGGTTTCCATTTCCTCCAATACCGAACAGTTGGGTGGTTAACGTCGTATGGTTTATTGTTGTCAAACGGAAAGTTTGGCCATGTACTTTTATAGAAATTTTCAACCGCGAAAACCTCACGATTCAGTGGTTATACCAATTTTCGCGCGACTGCAAATAAAACAAACAAAATACTGCGCCAGCGAAGTGAAGCTAAATGGCGATGCCTCAACTCCAGGTATATAAAATACCAATACGTATCTCGCTTTCTAATGTTTAAACATTAATTCACAGCTCTGCACCCTCTTGCTATCGTTTGGACGAACGTACACTACATAAGCACCTCCCTGTAACCATCAAAATGTCCATTCTTGAACCATATATATATATATGCCATCCCGCCTTCAGTTTGTCGAGTTTTACGTTCAAAAAAATCTTACAGAGTTGTATAATTGCCTCGTTTTATCCCGGAGAGGGATATTTTGTAACTCAATGGGTATAACTAATCGTTCCAACATGTTACACCATCTCAAAACGAAAATATTCTTCTAAGTAATATCATAGAAGCGTAAATAACCGGAACAGTTACAACTGAAGGTATACAATTTACATTTTAAAATAAATTTATCCGTCAAATAAACGAAAATAAGAGATCACAGCTACGACTATATTTAATATACTCTCACCTCCTGCAAGGCATACCATAACACATCAATACACATTAACCTTTGTGTCTCGTAGAAGTATGTGTATGTGAAATACAATTACCCCAACCGTGGGCATTACTGCCAAACAATACTGGCTACGAAGCTTTAGAAAATCCACATAGGCTCCACTACTATTTGTACTACCTTAATTGTAATTCCAACAACAACAAAAAAGTAACCTTGCATCCTAACTGTTGAATGACTACGGTGTATTTCTTGCATACACACATCAATGTTGTTTAATCTTTATATTCCAAACTTTTACCGAACCATGGGCCTTTAGATCGGATTCATATCCGAACTTTTACGAACAATGGGCCTTGAGATCGGATTCATATCCGAACTTTTACGAACAATGGGCTTTTAGATCGGATTCATATCCGAACTTTTACCGAACCATAGGCCTTTCGATCGGATTCATATCCGAACTTTTACCGAACCATGGGCCTTTCGATCGGATTCATATCCGAACTTTTACCGAACCATGGGCCTTTCGATCGGATTCATATCCGAACTTTTACCGAACCATAGGCCTTTCGATCGGATTCATATCCGAACTTTTACGAACCATGGGCCTGAAAAGGTTATGAACTATCTTCTAAACTAGTTACATATAAACTCAAACGATTCATAGGAAATGGTCGCGTACCCTTTCTCAATCCAATAAATTGTACAATACAGGATTACCGAAGCCTTATTCGATACAGATTTAAAAATGAACGTTCCACGTTGTGCTTACCACGTATTCGGTGTTTCTACGTTATGGAACTTTTGGATTTAAAAAAAACAAAATCCGTTACGCCATTTTCTATGAATGTCATTGTACCAAATTGTAGTATTATAACTTGTACTATATTATATATATATTGCCGAAATTATTATTTCCTAACCGTTTTTAAAACAAAATTCACTATGAAATCCTTCTCTCTTGAGCACCCTGCGTAATATCGATGCTACATGAAGGATAGCTTGCTAACACATTTTTTTTTTTTCTAATCTTGTGTACTACAAGATGTACATATCCGGATGTGCACTAGTAAGTTAATTAAATATGTATTTTGTTTTACGAACTTACACCTATTTCTTGATAAAGTTGTGACCTAACTAAGGGGATAAAAGCTTTTTCTTTAAAACGAGACCCCGACCGTAAGACTGGACTTTTTTTTTTCCACAAAGTTTACGAACAAACAAATTTAACGTGTATGAAGTCTAAAACAAATACACTGAAGATAAAACTATTAATGTATTCAAAAAGTTCAAGGTTATTAAATTTTAATGAAACTTGAATTTAATTAGTAATTAACAACGAACTAAAAGGACACAATTAATAGGAAACTGTGTACTATTATGAATATTTTTGAACCAAAACAAATTATACATCCACAAACCTTTCCAGCAGTGTGTAAATCTGTTGGAATAGACTGTAGAGTTTGTTTAAACATACAATTTCCATCTTAACAAAATGTTTTTCAATTTTTTTTTTTTTTTTTTTTAGTATTTTAATCGAAAATTAAAAACAGTTTTCTTTCGTATTTGTTCATTACCTCTAATACTTGACCTTCGATTTTTTTTTTGATTTTTTTTTTTCGTCGTACATTACAGACAAATAACCCTATTTCAAGTGGATATTCAGATCTAGAAGATATACATATTTAAAATCGGCATAAAAAAACTGAGTTTTTGTGTCAAAGATTAGGTAGGTGTCATTGGTCAGTGGTTGACGAGAAATTGGCGGGAAAATTTAGTAATTATAGTATTGTTTGTGGATGGCTACTTATGAACATCTGGCCATCTACTTGTGTTTACACTCAACGCTACGCACTACGGTGACAGGCAGTCACGTGACACTGATAGCTACGCGTCGCTACAATCATAGTCACCAGAGACCCACATTGGTACAAGCGTACATAACAATTGGGGGGTAGAATCCGTAGAATGGAACACGAATACTGTGTGCAAAGTTATTCAGGTAGCATATAGTCTGACAGAGTCTAGTCAATTTTAATCATGTATCGGTGTCACCATCTAGATGGATATAGGTATAACGATATGTGAATGTCAGTGATATCACCGTAGTGTGCGGCATTGAGTGTAACATAGCGCCAGATATTCATAAGTGGCCATCCACAAACAATGATATTACTATTTTTTCCCGCCAATTTCTCTTCAACCACTTGCACCTAGTCATTGACACACAAACTTAGTTTTTATGCCGATTTTAAATATATATATATCCTCTAGATCTGATTGTCCATTTAAAACAGTGTTACTTGTGAGCTACATGGAGCTAAAACGACGGTAAAACTTTGATTCAAAAGTATACAATAAAAAGTAGCAGGCGGACGATATAACCAACACTACAGAATGTTGTGTTTATACAGTAAACACAAAACAGTCAGTTTAGTCAAAAAAAAAAACTAGAAACCTAGCGAGAATTCAATCTTATTTATGTTGAGAAACTCTTTATCAGAATAATCACAATGACTATTTAAATTCTTCTCTTGTAAAAGGTTTCGAAAAGTTAAAACATTTTGTACTGTTTCCAAATCTTTGCCTTCAGACATTGTACCCACATAACTATTAATAAATATCTTTACTTTACACTGTTGCCAAGGATTTATCAAAGTAAAACTGACAGAATACCATGTATAAGTAAAGCAAGCAAGCTAGAAACATACTAATGAACAACAAATAACACAAACATACACACACAAAAAGAACAGAAATAATAAATATACTGGCCACAGAGAAAAGCAACAAATAAACCTTGAGTGTAGTACATTATGCTACCATAACTACAAAACTATGTATGGAGACATACGTATACTGTGAAATGGATGTAGTGCGCTTTTGAAATGTGAAAGTGTCAACAACTATGACAGAAATGTAGTAAGATAGCAAACATTAATTTCTTTCACTAAAGATAGCATGGAAAATTTTCTGACATTTTGTAGTACTAACAAGTATTTGGGTAATAATAATAAATTATCAAGCAAAATTACAAGTATGACGAAATTAAAACTGGCCTTACAATGGATTCTATTACCTCCTTCCTCACTGACAAATTAATAGTGGTAATGTAAAAGAAAGCCTTACAAAATACATAACATTCTTCAGGAGTGCCAGATACTGACAAATGCTTTAAAGCAATCTTCATATACGTATGTCCTTCTCGACAGCTTACAATCGGTGTACAAGCATTGGAAAAGAAAAGAAATTCCCTTGAGATACAATATGTGTGTATAGAATTCTGACTTCTAGCAAATGTTCTCTCTTCCACCTTGGTAGCAAACAATACGATTTATTTCTCTAATTGAGTTTCCGTCCTCGGTTATCGGAAAGCTTTCCACAACTGCATGATACTCCCAATTCCATACCTCAATTCTTTGTTATAGCATTTCTGTTTACGTCACTGCACAACGTCATTTATGTCCCATTAATACACAAATTATTTCAGGAAAGGATGCTTTATAGGACACCAGAACAAACAGATACGGGAATTCGTTTCCATATACCTTCCAAAGGATGGCAATATCATTTAGTTTTCTGCATGTCTATAAAACATACTTTCCTCAGTAATTAGTTTCTATAACTTTAGAACCGCGAAATTTGGACCTAATGATTTCCTCCGGAACGATGACGGTATGTTCAAATATTTTTGCAGTGTTGCCAAATAAAACAAAAACAAACTTTGGATTACAATTGGTTGGGAGAATTTTGCTCAAGGATACACATTTTTTTAACATTATAGTCTGTTAAACCTTAACTTCCAGTTTCTTTATTATTATTATTATTCCCTTATGTTTTAGGCACTTCTAAAACACAAGATCAAATGGTCCTGATAAAGTGAACCAACTGAATCGTTCACTTATCGTTTACACTGAAGAAACTGTTATCTTATCCACTCCTCAATTTCTAATTTTTAATTTAAACTAATGCACTCATATTGAATGGTAGAAAACTTTCTTTTGCAAAAGTGGAATTTTACTATCACATGGTAACACAGACAACCGAGGTTCTTTGGGGATGGGTTATAGGGAATCGAAGAGCATTAAATGCCAAATTCGTTATGGACATATTAAACGGTTCATCCAGAACAAAGAAACAAATAATTATTCATTTTTAAATGTAGCACAATAAAGCCAGAAGCAATGAGTTCCTCTTACCTTCACCAGGAAGCAGAACGTGTACTTAACCGCAGTGTCACCTACCGTCAGTTGAATTACAACGGATAGACACACCTGTGGCCAAAGTCTTATGGGAACGTCCCTTGTTTCTGTACCTTCTCTCCCCACTCTGAGTGCTGTTTGTTTGCTTGAAAAGAGTTTGTCGGCGAGCGAGAACGTACCTCAGCGAGCAGTTTTCGAGGAGCAAGGATGGAGAAGATATCAACAAGAGCCCTGTATCTAATAGGTAGTACTGACGAAAATCCCAGAAAAAAATAAAAAAACTACCAGAATGGTCGACTCGATGATTCCTTTCACTACAGAAAATATTAATATTGAAAGGGAAAAAGTTAAGACACATACCTAGATTCAAGTAGTTGGGAAACGATTATAAATTACGATGAGAGAAGTGGAAAAAGGAAGCTAAATCAGCAATAACAAAAGAGGTATTCATGAAGAAACACATTTTTTAACTGTAGATCAATGAACGAAGAGTTGAGTAAAAGATTAAGAACATGTTGCATGCATATTCTGTTTGATAAAGCGGGGAAAGAGGCAGTACCATACCAAGGAATGTTGAAAGTCCAATAAAGTTAGTTTGTTCCTGGAAGATGGAGACGCCTTTCCAGAATTTCTTTTGAGGAAGAGCGTCCTGATGTCGACAAACTCATTTCAAACAAAAAAAAAAACAATAATCCGAGAGGGGAGAGAAACAAGGGACGTTTCCATAAGACTTTCAAGCTGCAGCACGACCTCGCCACCTCATCGACGAAAACACAAAACAAACAAAAATGCAACATTTTATCTCCCGTACGAACTGAAGTTGAATTTATTTATGGCCTTTAGGCATCTCAGGTTCAGGCTAGGATACGGAGGGGAACAGGACGTTGGAAGGTAGTTGGCTAGGGCCTAATTTTGAAGGCAACATTTGCCTAGTATGACTGAGGGAAAACCCTGGAAAAACCTGAGTCAGGATAGGTGCTCGCTGGAATCGTTCCCAGAACCTTTTAATTGTTAAGCAAGCGCTCTATCAACTGAGCTACGGCCTATGGGTATCTCCCGTACGATCTTCATGCCCATGCTTACACACTTATTTTACCTGAATAGCATCAACCTTGCCCCCTATTAACGATCAACGAAAACATCAAGGAATGATTACGAAGATTTCAGTAGGTTCACAAAAGAAAGCTTGATTTCCGAAATAAAGATGTCACGTTTAATGGATAGAAACGTAAACACTCACACACAATTACCGTGATAACAAGAAATTATTATTATTTAATGAACAGATATAAAAACAGAACCATCCTCATTCGCCTACTATAGTCGCAGGAAGAAAATGGTTCTGGGGACTTTTTAGTACACCATTGTGGCTATTCACCTGGTGGGACTGAACCAAATGAAATGAAAATTAAAGTCCTAATATTAATAACATCGCCTTATCCATTCCCAGTGGTCTAATGGTTAAAATCGCGAACTTCGAACCGGTTCGGAGGAGACACACAGGTTTGCGTCCTGATCTCCGTCATACTGATTGATTTTCATCAAGGATTTCTTTCAGATCCACCACGCAAATGCCTTTACTGTACCTGTACCTCCCTGTCCTCCCTTCAAAAGAAAGCTCACCGAGGGACATCACTCCTATGATATATGACGGACTTACGCCATAACTGCCTCTATATCCCATAAATGTAAATTAAACGAAAGAAATTAACACGTACCTACTCCTTTGTAACCTCTATTATAATATTTTACAATTACAATTTAATAGTCATTCTAGAATCTACTTAGATAAATTTCTAGGGAGTAAAATGCTTGTTTTGCCACTCTCTAGGGAGAGTTTGTGCTTCACTTCAAACCTGTCCGGTTGTTATAACTCTTACAAAGTTTCCATTTACTAAAGGCCTCCAATAAAAAATATTTTTTTTAAAAAAGGTAATTTCCACACACAATATTTGCAATCACACTCTTCAAAATTAGAAATTCATTAAATATGACAATAACTTATTTACCAAAGAAACAAAACATCTGGCACCTTGTTAAGCTAGCAGTCACCTTTAACAACAACAAAAACTACTGCACAGCTACGAATGGACCACTGGCAAAGGAAAATCGAAAAGTTGTCCCCCCACCCACCCCAAAAAAGGGTATCGGACTCATTTTTTTTTACACCCTTGTATACTAAGAGAGTTATCAACACAATACATACAACTTAAATCATTAAACATAGTGGGTTTTTATTTAGACTGGCAACTAAACGAGAGAGGAAAAAAAAACAAGTTTTTGTACAAGTATATAGAAAATTAAGCAGTAGTATGATTATTTTCAAAACGACTGTGTTCTCTTTTTTTCTTAAATATAGCATATATTTTCAAAAGGAAAACAATCAAAATTCATTCACGATTACTCAAAATTCATTCGAAATCACTTATTTTTTTTCATCATATCTAATTAAATCAAAACATAATGATAATACTTTAAAATTAACGTATTCATTAACAGAGTAGGAACTTAAATTATTCAAAAGTAATTTTTACACGCCACGTTAAATCATCAACTAACTACTGGGCTGTATTTTTTAAAACATAAATGTTAAATTTCAAAACTGAAATAAAATCATAATTGTTTTTGCTCATGATCTAAAATATAAAAAATCATTATTTGCGTTTGCAAAATAATAATAATAATAATTAATGACATGATTCCAGTATAACATCCTAGCCACTCACTATTTCCAAACTGTTGACACTATTATGAAACTAAAAAAACCAGTTTTACGGTTCAAGAACTATTCATATGACGCTTAGAAAATTTAAAACAAAGAAGTTACATTCAAACTGCTGTTCTTATTGTTAAAACAACAATGAAATTAAAAAAAATAATTAATGCTTTTAACAAGTACAAATAACTATTTTCAACTACATAATTCTTTCGGCATAAACAGAATAATTTACTAATTAACATGAATATATGTTCATTACATGCAGAAGATAATTAATACTTGATTTCTTTTTTTTTTTTTATTTTAAGGAACTGCTTTTACAACAAGAGAAAATAATTCTTTCCGTTCTATAAAATGCACTGTAATTGTGATCCATGCATTTTTATGCTGAAACGAAATATATTTCATTCCAGTTATCTGATTAAATACAACCATAATGGTACATTACACGTCACACACTCTTTGTTCTCTGCTGCAAAAACAATTCATCGTTAAGTGCATATTAAGGAAACACAAATATATGCTAATATATATATGTGGAATGAGACTTGCTTGTAGATCCAATCAATATTACTTTTAAATATTTCAAGAAAACGATTGGTTTTTTTAATCATTGAAACAGCAAAATATATCGTTGACGCTTTCGAAAAGATAGGATGCAAGTACGTAAATTTGTGCATACATTTTTTAGTATGCAAAACTATTACACTGTTAATTATATATGCATAAGCATGCTAAGAATTTCACTGTAATCGTAAAACAACATTCTCAATCTAATGCAAACTTCTCGAACTGCAAATCCCACGCTCCGGATACTTTTTGTTTACATATCCAAATCAAATATCAAATCATTTCGAAAATCAAGACTTTTTGTGCTATTCTGGAAATGGTCACTTGGTTTCTCTATCTTATTGCTGCTACTACTACTACTACTACTGCCTGCGTTCTCTGATTCCCCTCCTCCCGCTTTGGTGCTTGTACTGAGTAAAGTCTTTTTAGAATCGGTATCTTGTATACTACTGCTACTACTACTTACAGTACCCGCTTCCCCTTCGAAGGTACTCTTTTCACTTCTATTTCTTTCCTTCTGAGTGACTTCAGTGCCATCTGCCAGCTCTTCCATCAAGGATTTATTTAACGAGCTGTTGCTACCCTCACCTCCACTCTCTGACGATGACTCTTCCCGAATGGAATTCATGTTACCGCTGACGTCATTATCATCGTCAACGTCATCATCATCATCCTCATCTGTACAGACATCTCCCTCACTGTTTCCACTTTCATGTGTGACTGACTCTGTTTCCCCTTCAGAGTTCTCGCTTTCGCTCGCTCGACGTTCGTGCGCTTTCTTCTTGTTACGTGTTTTCCTTTGGTTCTTCTTGCGTTGACCTAAAATACTGGAGTTCGACCTGAAATTACAATAAGATACACAAACTTTAAATTACTGTACATTTCGATCACACCATGTATGATACTATACATCACAAAATATTAGGTGTGTGCAAAAATTCTACCTGTTTTGTAGATGCCACTTGCGACCAGATTACCGACGTCACAGTTAACGCTGCGATAACTCGAATCATTGGACACGAAAGCGGGTACGCACTGAGTATGTCATAGTATCTTATGCGTTGAACGGGATAGAAAGGCAAACGATAAGGAGCACATGAGATACTGTTTACTATATGAGTGGATAGAATACTGCGGCTGCAGTCTGCGCAACATTCGTCAAGTGTACTGAGGGATGAGGGAGAGGATGTAGTTGACGATAGCATATGCCGCCGCTAGTTTCGGAAATTCCGGGACGGAGACGGAAGCTGTAAAGATCAACCACTATCTGGAGGTCTATCAGTGGTTTCTAAAGAGGATGTGGATCAATCTATAACAAGGAACACATATCCAACTATCAACGAATTAGTGGACACGTTCAAGGAACAGTGCACAGACAGCTTCAAGCGCTTGGGTTCATCACAAAATTCGATCGGACGGTTCCACACCAGCTTACTGCGAGGTAACGAGAGTATTGGAACGAACTGTAACGGGACATGAGAAATGAGTAAAGTAGCGTAACGTCAAGCGTCGAAATACTCTCTCTCCTGCTTCATCGAGCTCAAAAGGAGGACTTCATCCCCTCCCCCACAAAAAAGGTTTTGTTACGTATATAGCGGGATGTGAAGCGAACAATCTACTGGGAGATACTCACATCTCACTAACGATAAATGTCGACCTCTACCGCAAACAACTGGACAGACGGAGGAGAAACAGTATCTAAGCAGCCAGCGCTCATCAATGGCAAAGGCATTTCATCATGATTACGCCAGACCTCATGTTGCTCTCATCACTCGGTAAAAATTACTGAAGTTTGGTTGGGAAATATTATCCCACCCGCTGTATTCTCCCAATATTGCTACTACGGACTACCATCTTTCTCGCTCATTACAGAGCACCTTCGTTCGCCACAACTTTGATGATACGGACGATGTGAAAACGTCATTACAGAACTTTTTGGACTCATAACCAGAGGTATTTTATTGGCGTGGAATTAATTTCCTACTAGACAAATGGCAGGAGGTTATACAGAATAGTGGCAATTATGTGCATTTATAGGTGTTTTACCTTTTGGTGTTCTCGCTTTCTGTTTCGTCTCCAAAAACGGGTAGAACTTTTGCGCACACCCAATAAAATGTATTTTCTCGCTGTATAACTCGCACGCATTTTTATTATTTTAAAAATAGAATAGAAAATTAGGGATCTGGCTTATACATACGAATGAAAAAATACAGGTACTACTACTACGCTACATCGATAACGTACACATAACTAGCAAATCATAAAGTCTAGAGCCAACATCATGACGCCAAATTGTCTGA
>JAGDQP010065134.1:0-11463 GCA_022664845.1 Lepisma saccharinum | reverse complement strand
AATAAATAAACGGTTACATTACAATTATCGAATCAATAATAATAATTCCCCGTCTACAATGCAACCGTTTATTTATTCTTATTCTCATACTGTTTCTGTTCTTCATGTGAACACACAATAATTATTGTTCCAGATAATTTCTCAAATTTAAATAAAAATGCAAAAATGAAAATGAAAATGAAAACATTAAAAACTATAAAGAAATACCATTTATTTTACCTGTCGAAAGCATATTGTAGAATATAACAATTGCACAGATGCTACGAAAAGAGTGAAAAAGAAATTCACGTCGCGACAGGACTCGAACCGTGGACGTCTCACGCTGTAAGCTAACGCTCAGATGAGGATTAAAATAGTAAAAACGGCGGAAGTCGTCATCATAAGACAGGTCACTTGGGTTCTTATGTAACGCTTGCACTGTAAATACAACGGCGAAAACAGCGATTGCAAGTTCCTGGAGTGGTGCAGTAGTAGTGCTTACGAAATAAAAAACGCGTTCGAACCCCGGCGGGTTAAGATTTTTTCTTTCAAAATGTATTTTTATATGGTCATATTTATTATTAATAATTGCTTGAGATGCTACTGAAAGCTGGGATGTATATAAATAAACCAGGGCTGGATGCACACCGAGAGAAGCGAGGCGTGGAAGGTGACACGGTGTGTCGGAGCGGTGTCAGCCGAGTTGGGCGGTGTCAGCCGAGGAGTGCACAGTCCCCGATTAGCGGTGGGCATACGTGAAAGTGCTGTTAACATTCTATTCCACATGTAAACTTTCTATTTGGTAGAAACGTCTTTACAAATGAAATTAATTTTTTCTTATCCCCAATCCCTATGCTAAACTGATGACGACTTCCGCCATTTTTACTACCTTAATCTTCGTGTCTAACACTATATCTTGCTCCATCAGTGCCACTTGAACGACTATTTACAGTAATGCTTCTACTTTCTCTAGGTCAGATTTCGCTCATTAACTATCATTTTCTCCTTTCCTACTGAACGGCAGGTACTACAAAATATATTGTAGGATTTTTGTTAGATACCTTCCTAATCGATATACAAAGTTTGGTTACAATGGTTTGGTTTGGTTTTTTGACATCTGGATGTTTGGGTGTGAGTATTCTAAGAACATTTTGCAGAGAGTAATCTTGTTTAAAATTAGCTAAGGAATAACATAGTATTCTCAGTGGGTGCGAATTTCCACTCAACTTGTACTGAGATTGAGGGTATGGATATCTGAGATAATTTTACAATAAAAGTTCAATAGTCATAATTTTCATATTTGAATGGTAAGGGGAAAAACAAGGAATGTCACAAAAATGCTTTTCTGAGAAAAACCTATCTTAATGTTGAAAACCTCGTAGGACACAATGGTTTCGCCAATCTTTTTACGCTTTTTCCATTTACAGTTCTACGTTTCAGCACGAAAGGAATATTCAATTCAGTAGTAGGACGTTTCACCAACAGAAAAAGCACAGATCCCGAAAAAGCTCCAAAAATGAACATTCCTTGTTTGCTCCCCTCACTCTTCATTTGTATTTTCCGAAGGAAATTCAGTCTGATTTTGAGGGGGAAAGAACAAAATTCAATGTCAGGCAAACTAAAAGGGATGAATGATGAAATAGCATCCCATTTTCCTTCAAGTGAAGATCCCTTTACTCTAAATGTTATGAATACGATTCTAAATTCGAAAACATTTTTCATATGAAATATAAGATGATGGCTTGCATTATGAAATCCAAGATAGCTGCAACCCCAAAACGCCTATTTTGTTATTTCATGGTTCCATATGGCGCTGAATTCGATTCAGGAATAGAAAAAAAGTTGATTTTGAAACTCTAGAATGGTGCCATATCGAAAATGAAAACGGCGGTCAACGTGGTCAAACCTACCGACATTACGCCACAGGAGAGGGCACAAAACAAAAGAAAAACCATTATCGGACCTGAAGGGAGGGAGGGTACCTACCTATCAGCACTCTGCTTCAGCCACATCAAAGACAGAACATACACTAGTCACAAAGCATGCATGTAAGAAGCCCGAAAGAGGTGCCCAAACACAGAAACTTGGCAAGAACATAAATCTATAAAAACGAAGAAAAGTATCCTCAAAAAAAGGGGGTACGCATACGAGAATATCCCGCAGGAAAGCAGAACACAAAAGCTATTTTAGTGACCTAACGCAACTAGGCCCCTAAAATAGTACAACGCTCAACACAGCCGCGCACTAATTAATATTTAACATGAAAATTTGGATGCACAGAACTAATTTGACTACTCCCTAAAAATTGCTAAAGCTTTGGATCAAATATCAAACTTTAACTTAATCTGCAATTACTTTCTCATATACAAATAAATTAACACTTCGTGGAATGAAAGGTTAAGAACCTTTCCAGTAATACCACAGTGATGGTAATCTACCTAAATCATAATGAAACCCTTGACACAATCCTTGAAATATCTGGTAAAAATGTAATTTATTTTTACTTAAAAATGACAATCGCAAGGCAAAAGACTAATTGCTGAATTTTCTTGAAGAAAGTTTCCGAAGAGAATCTCTTGAACATCAAAATGAGCATTCAAGATGCTGTAAATTTCACATAACAAAAGGGTAAATTATTTATATGCAGAAAAGCTTTATCCAAGAATAGATAATATATTTCACAAACTTATTTTTCAAAAATAAATAAGTTACTTTTATATTCCAAAATATGGTAGACATTCTATAGTTCAGCCCAGTTAAATCAAAATTTCCACACTTACTGAAGAATAACATTTCTTTCAAAGAAAAGATTTTTATTTACATTGTAGCTACTGGGCAACAATTTAGTTTGATATTTTCAAAACGTTGCTAAAACATTTTGTATGTAATTTTTATTTTTAAACTTCATTCAGCGTAGCCATCAATTTTGATAATACAAACATGGTCTACTAGGATTGGATTAAGTATTAATTTACAAAACGAGTTTCTATGAGCGAACTGACTTACGTATGCGAACTAACATACGTAACGAAGAAGCTTTAAACTTTGCAAAATAACAAAATAAAACATAGGGAAAACGCTGAATCTCACGGTTAACAAAAACGGATATGTTGTAGAAATTTGGTGCAATTTTTACATATACCAGTTTTCGGAAGAGCAAACAAAAATGATGAATGGGAAAAGAACGTGCATTCTGAAATGTAGCAACAACTATAGTTCAAGGTAAAATATTCAACGTATTTGAACCAAAATTTTAATGTGCTGAAATTTAGTTATCTGAACGTAGGTGAAACAGACTTGGGTTTCTGGGAGAGAACGAGGAATTTCAAGACATTAAACATACATACCTGAATTTAGATAACCGACCCCGATGCCTATCAAATTAAGCAGACATTCTTACGGTGCAAATCCCTTGACAGAAAAACCACACCAATTTCATATGAAGAAAACACTAAATTATTTGCATACACACAGAAAAATGGGGTATCAACCACACTGTAATTATATTTTTATTTATTTCAGAAAAACTAAGAAAAACCACTGAACACCACATTTACCACAACAAATCACCTCACACACTTATGAACACCACTTCACACAAACAAACTGCCATAAAGATGCTTCGTCTCGTCCACTCCCGGTCAAGGCCAATATGGAGGGTGTAAGACCCCAAACTGCAACATTCGATTCACAGATTCTTTTATAAAAGATATAGAGAAACAGCTTCCAAAAGTTGTTGTTATTTACTCGTCGATGCTGCTCTATACATTAATAAACTTTCCGGACATTGGCTGCATTATCATATTGCTTTTGTATAACTTTCGGAGGCAGCACAAATTTTGAACAGCCTTTCCTACTCGACGTCCATGTGTTAACTACTGACTGGCCTCAACGAATCAGAGAAGAGAATCAAATCAGACAATCCGGAACGAAAAGGAGTGTGGCTTGCCACCAAAATCTCAACGAAAAATAAAAGAACAATCAGATCTTTTTGTTTGTTTTTGAAGATTTTCAACGAAAGAAAAGTTGTTAAAGAAAATAATGAAATAAAATATGCAAAGAAATATTCAGTAATAAAATGAAGAAACAATAAAGATAAAAATCCCACCAAACAACAATGAAAGGGATATTCTATATCGCTAATCTTCTTTGTCATCTGGACAAATAAAACTCTTTGAAGAAAGCTGAAGACAAAAAATATCGCCGACAAAGCACGAACAATAAGGAAAAAAAGACGCACAAAAAGGGGAGAGCGTAAGATATGTTGCGACCAAGTGGAAATGGGTCGCTACAACGTCCTAATGGATTAAAGTCTACACAATTTACAAGTGCTCTTAAATTAATTTTAATTACGCTTTTGTGTTGTGCATCTGTACCCAGAACTTTCTGTTTTCGTAGAACAGGCAGAAAAAGACTTTTGCGGTGATTGCAGGAATTTTCCTTTATTTCTCGCAGTCACCGATATGAACAACTATATTATTTGGAAATCCCCCTACAAACTATCTTATAAGATTAGTACTGCAATCATACTTGTAATTAATCTATTTACATTTAAAACAATAATAACTCAAATTAGTGCTCACTATTTAGACATTTGGAAAAGTTACTTGATATATCCCATAATGTTTAAGATAAATGTCAGTATTTACCGTTAGCGGCAGACAATCGTCGATAAATACAGAGTAGTTTCTTTTACCTTATTGGAAGGTCTCGGTTTTCAGTTTCGCTGTGATTTGCGCACACAAGCAGAAATGTAAGAGGTCTTTCTTACCGTAACAACAAGTCTAATGCTGGTCAAGTATTTGCTGTCGCCATGTTCATCGCTTACATCACAGAAATATAATAACTTTCTTCTAATGTTTTGCAGTTAATTTTTCCTTCATTTTTCTTCCAATTATACTACAACGCATGAAGAACTCATTCTGGTTTTAAAAAATAAACTCTTAAAAAGACTCTCTTCCACTTCAGCCATCCTGAATTATGATAACGAAAAAAAATTGCTGAAGTGGAATATAGAATTTACACTAGTTATATTTGTAACGTAAACATACTTATCCTTATGTAAAATATAATGTATTTCTAAATTAGACCTTTTGCATTCTGCCAACTGGAAATTGTCAGAAGTTTGGCTAACTAACTAGTTATAAGAACAATAGGTTACTTTTTAATTTCATCTTCTATATCACTATCTGTGAAAACTCAGGACTACTAAAATATTATTATTATTATTATTATTATTATTATTATTATTATTAATAATAATAATAATAATAATAATAATAATAATAATAATAATAGAATAATCTAGAAACCTATAGGCATTTTACACTGTTACCTTTCGAAAACCAAATCAAGTGTTAGACAATGATATTATAAATAAGATGAAAGTAGCATATAACGTTCTAATACATGTTGGGAGTTGGACGCGTAATGTGCATAACTAGTTTTAATATGGGTTGGGTTTACATATTGAAAGTGTAACTGCTCTCGAGCACATGCATTCATAGGATCTGTTGCTAAACCTTACATGAGAATACAGTTTTAAGCACATATTTACTGTTTTTGAATTTAATACACAACACTTACACTTTCCTGTGTGTCTACTGGTAATGTAGAAAAGACCATTCTATAAGCAATGCGAGTATATAAAAAAGATAAATACATTCGGAAATTACAAAAATTAATAACCCCGTTTTATATTACAAAATCTAAAATAAAAAAAATTAGGGATTGAAGGAGATTCGAACTGAAGACCCTTCACACCACAAGTCCAAAGTCTAACCACTACGCCACGAGGACGCTGTAATATAATGTTTTGATAAACATTTATTGATTCACCGTTTATTTGACAGTCTTCACTTCGAAAGTTAAATGAGATTTTATAACTTTTTTCGCTCCATTTTTGGGAATATAATAGTATCTGTCACATGATTATACAGCGCATGCATTATATCTGTAATCTTTGTTTGCGTAATGTTTCATTTGAGTCAACATTTCTCTATTTTCAGTTTCAGATAGTACTAAAGATATGGATTGTTTCGGCGAGCGAAAACAATTTCCCTTTTTTTGCCTCTAAATTTCCCTATGTTGTCATATTTCTTACTTTTTGACTTAGAAATTTTTCGACTATTTCTCAATTTTTAATATTTTCTTTCTAGTTTCGTTATTTATTAATATTTCTGTGACAAAATTTCAGGAAATATTCATTTTTACATACTTTACAAGTACAACAATTAAGCGAACGTCAGAAACTAAGAAGAAAAACATTATTGGTCAAAAACTGTCAAATAAAAACATGCGAAAAAATTTTTGAGCATGAGTGTAAATTATCGTTCTTTTAATCACGCTGAAAATACCATATAACTTATAGAATAAGCTGAGAGTTTGAATAGAACATTTTATTTTTATTCGTTTGGCTTTAGGAAGTTTCAATTAGTATCGAATATTTTATCCATAGTGCTGTTACCGCCCATACAATTCATTTTATCTTACCGAATATTTTATATACGAAGGAAAATTTAAGTTGTTCTTACTTTGGGAGTCTATACTCTTGTGTTTAGTGTCTTAAAAAAATGAAGCTTCAGGTAATACTTTTGTTATCGTACTGTAATTTTTGTTACTTGATTTTTATAGCTATTGGATATTCTAGGCCCATACTAACTTTTCATACAGCTAAGTGACGTATCCAGGGGAAGAGTTCAGAGGGTTCTCCCAAATTCCGAAATCTTTGTAATCTTAGCATAATTTTACGCGTGATTATCTTCTTATTATCAATTGCATATTCAGATCCTGTTTCAACCTCCCCCAATGCTTGAACACCCTAAAATATAAATCTGAATGCATGCCTGAAAGATTTCGTCTTATACTGTAACCGGATCTCATTTTCTGGATTTTTAAGAGATATTTTCATAGATTCTTCCGTAACCTGATTTACTGCAACTTGTTTTGTCTTCCTTCTGACAGTTTTCTTTGGTTCTTTTAAACTTTATAACAGCACCTTTGGCATTATTCACAGTTTCAATACTAAGTAAGGGTGTTCCTTTTCATAACGGTTAATCATAGGTAAATACTAGTTCAATCGAATAAAAATACGGGAGAAATTAGAAATCCATGCCTTCAGTCTGAGCTTGTGATATTGTTCGATAAAAAATTGTGAACAATTTCTTCGAACACAAATTAGGCTAATTCTTTAAAATCATGAATTATACATTTATATGAGTTTTTTCATACTTAGTAATTTTTTTATACTCTAGGAAATATATTTACACTCTTCATAATGTCACAAAAATGAAGTTTCCGTAAGCGGATGTAGAAACATAAGTGTTGCAATTGTTCCTAAATAGTTCAATATCAGTCGAACATGAATTGACTTAATACTTCCACATTGAGATACACAATACACTTAAATTGCAGCAGGGCACTGTCACATTATGTCTTGAAGTTTTAAAATTTCCCGGGAAACTGCTATTACCATAATTTTCTTATCAAATAAGAACACCAAAATTTATGAGATTTGATAAATTGTTTTCGTTAAATCTCGACCTTCTTTTGTCACAACTCTCCTTCCAATACCATGTTAAGGGAAGATCTGGCAGGCTGTTACCGAATCTCGTGAACAAACTTATTTTTTAAAAGGTCTTACAAACTCATCATTCACGTAGCTACCAACAATGGAAAGCTTTCTCATATTGGTCATATTTAGTTTCATCCGCTAATGCAAAAAAAAAAAAACTCCATATTCAGGCAACAGATTCCTTAATTGAAACTTGATTGTATATTTCAATAGTTTGATTTTAATGGTTAGACTCTTCTCTCCTTATAGCCCAAAACGATAGTCGTGTGGTCTGAGCGGGGCATGGTTGGGATTTCCCCCTCTCTGCGAAATTCGTCCCTGGCTCTGTTTTCCGAAAAATCCCTCAAGCCTGGGATATGAACGGATATAAAATACGATTTTCTGCGTTCTAAAAAAAATCTCTCCCTCTGGAAACCGTACAAATCGGACACTGAGCCTGAAACATTAGACCAGCGTCTTGAAAGTCGCGGTTTCGAGGTGATTTTAACAAGCATTGACCATACATAATCGTGTCAGGCCGAAAGGTAAAGTTAATAGCATGCTCCATACAAAATAAAGTTCACCGCAAGTACATATTATATTTTACATTGCACTGTATCTTAGAATAGCACCAAACTTTCCCAGTTTTGTAAAATTTATATTTTTCATTCATATCTAATGTAACCAGGTTTTATGCATATCTAATGTCTGTTAGTTATTTCTTCTCTACGTACAAAATAACTGCTTCAACGATAGAAGCAAAATGCTTTTATATTTGAAATTTTCTCCGATCTACCTTCGTTGACACTATCGGTAAGAGGAATTACCATTTTTTTCATTACAATTTTGGAATCGTCTCTCTTTTTTTTACCAACGCTATCGTTTCACAGAAATCTATTTTCTAAAAGTTTGGTGTGCTTTTTCAAGTTTTTGAATTTTCCTTTTACTGGTTGTCGTGAAGGTTACTTACCACATTCACCTAATTGTAAACCTACAACGCAGAACGTACAATACGATCCTTTATCTATTTAGAATAAACAAATAATTATATCGAGACGGAGGTAAGTCATAGTCCTGTTATTGTCACAATTGATTTTTTTAACTAACAATTATATGCTTCCAAACATGTTTCTATTTCTTGCAAAAATATTCTCTTCCAAGTTTATATAGGTGGAGTCAAGCGGGTGGGGTATATTCCCCATATCCCCCCTTACCTACGCCACTGGCTAAGAAGATATTATGCCAAAGCTGGAACTCCAAATAAATTTATAGTCCTTGTGTCAGACAAGTTGTTGGTATAAAATGGGGTGACCAGACGAAAATTTAAGTACTTTTACTTGTATGTAAAGCAGGCTCGTTAAGGGAGGGGCAAAGATAAACTCTTTCTCTCTCTGTATCCTATGACCCTTCTTAACCGAGTAGTTAGCACGCTATTTTTGCACTTGGTACGCATGGTTCCCGGTTTGATTCTCGTTAGTTAAAAGCTACTTACAAGAAGAATTAACTAATTCCAGTCCATAATGTGAGAAAATAACACCGTCCGCTTGGCCGAGTGGTCTGCGGCGGTATAGACCACCTTTTCGAAGGTCCCGAGTTCGAGTCCCAGCAGGGGCATGGCTGTGGATTTTAACAGCTAAAGGCGAATCGTGACGCGCCGAAGTCCAAAGTTACTAGCGCAAAAATAAAGTTTAAGTGAGAAAATAACGGCTGAGTAATTACTGTTATTTTAATAATAATAATCTATATTTGATTTTACGTTTAGTAAGAACTCTTTTTTATTCATACAAAAAATATTCTCCGAAGGAACTGTTCTTACAGAATCTCCTGAATAGACAATTCTAATAGCCTGCTGCGTGATTCTTCGGGTTTTAAAACCTGTTGTGATGAACTAAGAAAATATTAAATAAAATTTAATATTTGTACATACCTGGCCAATATTTTTACATTAAAAATTCTTGTTTCTATTTTTGTATCAGTGAAAGCTGGTTTCTGAATATTTACTTTCCAAAAGAACAGAAATATCAAAGATGTTTGAAAGATGATTAAAATGTTGATTGTATTTGAAGCCTAAGATAGTAATTGAATGCCTGTCCTATAGACCAGGGGTTCTCAAGCCCCCGAACCAGAAAGATACTCGATAAATATGAAAAATACCCTGATACCAAAATAGAATGAAAGTTGTCTGACAAAATTCCGTGGTCAAACAGTAAAGCTCAGTAGTATAATGGGGGAATAATCGGACAAAACGGATAACTCCAAAAGTTCTGTCTGTTTTTGCAGATTTACTTATACTATATTGCTTAAATTTAGGTCCGTTGCCATCCTACAATTAGCCTGATATACCTAAAATATCAGACCATTTTTATTTCTTTATAATACTTCAGTTTAACCATGAAATAATGGAAAAAAAATGGTAGATACTTTTTTGTTTAACTGCAGACTTAGCTTCCTCCATTCTGTCCCCTCTCCTCCTAGATTCCAATAACTACATGTCTGAATACAGTAATCCAACAATTTCCACTGATTTTATAAATTAAACCATGCGCTGACTCAGTTAATTCAATTTTCTTAAAGGTGGCTTTTCTGTACACACTCACCGCCTATGGTGCATTAAATGTTGCAGAAATTAGCATTTTACCTTACATTATAGTAATAACTATGATTTATACAGTAGTCGACGATAATAATATGATAAATAATCAATGATCAATATGGTACCACTTTTTTGTCCATACAGTGTATACTATATGCATTAGTTAATAGTATCAAACATGAAATACTCAATAATCAATTTCCTATCAAGTTTTCAGTCATTTGATGTACATATTGCCTTCAACATCTTATATTTTCATTGTTTTAATCATGCAATTAGTTGTATTTAATTTTTATTTTATAATTCAGATAAATGTCAATTATTTTATGAACACCCTATAACGACCACTCATTCGAAATTAATATTGTTGTATTATCCTGTCGTAAGATGAATTCAATATCAAATCAAGAAGACATACGCTAGATATGTCGAAATGATTGGACGGAAGCGACTTAGCAAGACTCGAACACCCGGTTGCCTCCTGAAGTATCGTCTTGAAGTCAAAAACGTTAGGCAGTGTTTGGATCATGCTTTTCGCAATGATTCGTCTGAACACAAGCTAAATTTGTCAAAGCAACCAGAAGATATAGTGAAAACTTCTTTCCTTACTTTTTCCTTCTTCTGTTTTGAAATTTTGAGAAGAGACATTTGTCACCTTCCTCCCTTCCCTTCAATCATGTAATTAATCATCAAGGTGTAGTGGGAGTCGTTTTTCTCGGAGCCCACCCACCGAAACGGAAGCACCTGGGCTCATAATTTGAGATTTTTGGCCATTAATTTTAACAAACTGTCATCTCCTTCCGCAGAAAGCTTCACCTTTAGGGCCAAGGTTCAACCCGTTGACCCCAGAGACAAGCCTGAGAATTTTCTGGCCGTGAGAACCGGAAATTTGGTCGCGTGGATTGGAGAAGGGTGGAGAAAAGAAGTGTGTCTGCCCAAACATTAATTGTTGCTGTGGCATCTGTTGGGGGCACGCGTCAAATATCGTTTTAATTTTCGCAGTGCTTGAGAAGACTTTAAGGGATTGAAAACCTTTTCTGACGGTGTCTCAACTAGATGGTAAGAAAAAAATGCATGATAACTCTTCCTGAATATTTACACACAAGAAAGCGGTGAGATTTCATACGAAATATATTTCATAGTTAGGATAAATATTATAGATGCTTACGCATCATGTAATGGAATTGCTGGCTTGTGTTTTGACATCTGTATAAGAAGAATTTGCTACAATACTATCATCTTTTATGATTAATTTCTACTCCAGAGATGTGATTATTCTGCATAAGAAGTGTTTTTTTGCTTGTTTTCACACCTCTATTTGTATAAATGAATGATTTGA
>JAGDQP010065133.1:1057-11463 GCA_022664845.1 Lepisma saccharinum | reverse complement strand
GTGTATGTCTTAAGATCTCGCTAAAGAAACATGTCTTCCATAGTACCAATGTTATTGGAGATACTATTATTAAGAAGGCTAGTAGTCATAATGACCTTGGAGTTACCATAGATTCAAACTAAGCTTCGAGGAGCATGTTGCTGCTACAACCAAAATACCATGTATGTCCTTGAGTTACTTTACAGATATATCCAGATTAGACTTTTTCAAGCTTTATCTGTATACTACAAAACTTATATTTCTCCTTCAATAGAGTATCGTTCACCTGTTTGGTCTACAGCTATCCCTACAGTACTTTCTTAGCTTCCAGAGAGTTTTAATCATTTTTCTAGCAATTGGTAAGTTTAGAGTTCCAACAGTTCGCAAATTGGACAAAAATCGCTAGTTAAAGCACTGAATATTAGATCTCCAGAATATCATCGTAAGGTGACCGATTTTAAGTTCCTCTATAAAAGTGTAAATAGACAAATCAGATGTGAACAACTATTATCCCACCTATAAATCGTGAAATACAAGATGTAAACACTATTTTGCTCTTCCACTAAGACGATTATCTGTAACAAAAAGATCCTGATTTTATAGACCCTCTTAATCCAACGAATTGGCCAGTGAAATGCACATGACTTCCAGTTACAATGCATATTTGAGAATAGTTATTGAACAGTTGAATATGTAGTTTGTTAAGTTTTTTTAGTTCCATTTTGTTTCTATTATCTAGTTTATTATTATTTATTTTGTTGGTTGTTCATTGTTTTCTCTTTTCTATCTTCTTTATTGTTGTTTTGTTTTGTTTGTTGTGCATTGTTATTATGCCCACTGTAAAAAGGCTTAAGCTATATTTGAATACTTAATAAGTAAATAAAAAATAGCTGGAAACGCTAGAAAATCGTTTTTATTAGCTTTAAGTACTAGAGAACGGTACTCACAGTACAATTCAGAAATTACACCAAAACATTACCGTAACTTGTAATGAAATCTTGGGTCACTGTACCATGTAACAATAATTGAGGATTCGAAGGTTACTACCGTACTGTCTGACTGCAGATGACATATCGTCAATGGAAGTCCAAAAACGCAAATGTCCAAAATTGAACTTTTCGAGATAAGTGCACTTCAGATTGCTGTATCAATGCTAGCCACGTGTACGATCATTTCTTTTGGATTTATTTACAATTCTTGAAACACGTAAGTACTTTAACATTGAAACGTACAATGCCACAGTAAGCCAGGAACGTGCCTGTTATCTCAGAAGTAAAATCTAGCACATTTGTAGTTCTGGCATTTCATTGACGAAATGAGACTACATATCATACACGAATTAAACATTTGAATGACTTTAGATGCCCTTCCTCTACACCACTACCAACGCCGAATCTGCCATTGTCTCGTCCTCATGTCATACATTTCCGTAACACGCGGTTGTGCGTTTCTTCTCAATGCCGACAAATCCCTTCCTTGCCTTCAACCTTTGACATTCTCTGTAAGTCTTATAGAGACTTTACACGTTCAATAATAGTGTCATTATTGTGAACGGTGTTGCCGTTACTCCAAAATTACCCCGCCATTATTTTTCCCACCTTACACGCTCATTACTTTGTTTCAGTACCAGTTGAGTAGACAAGGAGAGTATATCGATTTTGTTTTCATCCGGGAATTGAGTTTCATCTGTATTATTTTAGCTTTAGCAACGTCAGGTAACTCATGATCATATTAATAAAAAGACGGGAAAAGGCACATTTCTCCTAAAACTATCAATCCCCCCCACCAATGTACCACTAACTTAACCTCTTTAGGGCCTTCATTATATATAGGCAATGTGTTTGGTTTGTCATTCTTTTTAGACTTTGCTTGTGAAGTCTAAAGGAAGTTTGAAGAGAAGTTTTACTGCATTATTCTCCACTTCTGTCCACGATTTTTTTGCCACCAAAGGAGCAGTTGCTATAACCAAAGATAAATCGCATTTAAGTAGCATGTCATTTAGACATTACATTAGATATTCATAAAAAATGAAGAATCTATTAAATCGAATTGAATTCTATAGAGGCAGTCGCAGTTCACGATCATTCCAAACCTTATGTAGACCAATCCTTGTGTGCTTAAAGATAAGGAAAACAACCCTTGTTCTCTTGAAATTTTCATACATTTTTTTCCTATTCTTGAGATTTGTTTCTTTTCACTCACTAAAGTGTCATATCAACATACACCTATACAGTAAAAAGGATTTCTTAAAACTGAGAAAGAAGTTCTTATTTGTGCACCGAGAAGCCATTTTCTTAGAAATGAGATAAAAAAACAGTCTCATTTAATTGAAAAGAAGAACATGCTGGTCTGGTAATGAGATCAATTACTTTATTTGTAAACCTTAATGTTCTTATTTTAAATTAAATGAGAAGGATGTTTTCTCATTTCTGAGAAAACTGTTTCTCGGTGTACAGATCAGGACTTCTGTTTTTTCGATTTTATGGAACCGTTTTTTACAGCGTATTTGCTCTCTATTCTGTAATATATTAGTGAGAGTCAGGAATAAATGCTTCCTGTAATAATGATGGTTGGTGCCATATTTTTCTTTACTTTCAGTTCTGAAACTAAAAACTTACCTGAAATCAATTTGAGATAAGGTGAAACTCAGTAGGGGGACTGCGCATATGTGCTAGTGCCAGGATTCAGCAACTGGTGTCCAATTTGGCTTGAACTCGTCTCGCCGAGGCATTTGCAACGACATCTCAACCACTCCCGTATTCCTAGTAGTTCATGAGTTGAAAATTACTGGGGGGGAATGAATTCCCCCTCAATCTCAGGACTCACCCATCCAATTCTAATTTCTATACGGGTTGGAACTCGTCACGTCGATGCCTTCCCAACGATACCTTCGTAGCCCTAGTAGTTTCTGAGGTGAAAGTTGTCAACAGCTAGATAGACGGATACATCGGTTGATAAAACTTCACAGTTGTAGCTGTTGAAATTTAAAAGTAACAAAAGACATGCATCTATCATTGAACTGAATTTATTTTAAGACCTTTAGGCAAACATGGTTCAGGCCGTATGGATGATGATGGGATGAATTGGTGCAATGAAGAAAGTGGGAGGAAACGGGAGCATCCCGAGAAAACCCATGCACACGGCGTTTGTCCACCACAAAGCTCACATGGCATGAGCAGGGATCGATCCGACGACCCCTAGCACCAGAGGTGAGCGCTCTACCAACTGATCCACCGTTGTCCTGCATCTATCATGATACTGTTCCCACCAACGTATGAAAAAATGAGTAATGGTGTGGGTGGTTCCTTGACAGTCACATCTTTCAATGTAGTATTTCTAGACATTATCCTTCCATGTTTAAAACTGACATTCCGCCTCAAAATGAACTTACAATTACGTATTACAATTCAATGACATTGTTTTCCAATGCTTTTGATATTTCGAACCTCAATTGGCTTTTACTAAAAGGTATCATTTTCAAACTGCCTTTCATGACACTTAAGTAGACGGTAATTGTATGTTCTAGCGCAATTTCACCCCGAGCATATTTTTATATCTAAGTCCCTCTATTAAAATGCGTTTCCCCAAATATCCTTGAGCAAAACATTTACAGAAGAAACATAACTTATCAGAACTTTATAGTATTTAACTATAAAGCGCTTATATCTAACTACAGTACACATAATTACATATCTACTCTATCCCATAATATCCCAAAGTTCATGTATTTAGAGCATCTCGTAATATATATCTTTTGTCATCACTGGAATCTAATGCTAGCTTATTAACAGTTATAGTATAAATTTCATGCTTATGACTTCGAATTACGTTTAAGTCTTTATATTTTTTAATATACTGAAACAGACATTTCTTATAATCGTCAAATTTAACTTCTTTCGCTACTACTGATTTGGTTATTACCTTTGTTTTTTCTCTTCTTTATCATCTACCTTAAAGGCATACATTTTTTTAATTTTAATCCAACAAATTCCGTCATTAACTTACTTTTATTTTCATTTTTTATCTTACCCAACAATTCCTTATTAATAAGTGGTATCATATATATTATCTTTTTTTATATTCACTTGTATCAAAATGATTAATCATTTCTCCCATGTCTATAGAAGACATCTGTCTCAATTTTATTTGTAAAACTATCAGTATCTATATAACATAAATTATTTTTTCTCAATATTTTGGCTTTATAACATTATAATGGAAACCATACGTTAATAGTTTTGATAATTCGAATACACTCATACCAACATATATTGGTTTGTTAAATGTTAATTGCTCTTTTATTCATATGTATTGCGCATAGATTCTCTGTATATATTGTTCTGTAATCAAAGTTGGGTTTTGCTAATAATTTTTCAACCTTTTTCGGGTAACATTCAAAGCTAATACATGGCCTCTTTCTAATGTTTTCCATAGTTTTCCCAATTAATTTGTAAAAATCTTTTTCGATATCATTTTTAGCATTTTTCCCTTATCTGTATTTAAATCAATATATTTATTTAACCAATCTGATTGCTTAAACTCTAATACTCTATGAATCTTCTTTAACCTCATTCCAAGTGGCATATACAGTTTTCAGTTTCTATAGTGATTAACATATCTTTCTTTGTTATAAAGTGCTGTTAATAATTTTGATTCTTTTGATTCTGTAGGATACATGTTTTCTAGAGCTAATGGTAAATCATAATGTTTGTTATGCAAATGTTTAGGATATTCTAAATCAACTGCTAATGTGTAACCAATTTCAGAATCGTCTTGAATACACATTATATCTATGTAGGGTTTAATCCACTTAAAGTCTTTATAAGGGATGTACTGACTCATAGCCCAACCATACAATTATTTGCGTTTAGATATGCTAGATATGTTGAACATTCATCTTTATTGTAATTCTTCACAATTAGTTATCTGCTTTTAATATATTTTACTGCATTGTGAGATTACACCTCTTATACCCTTTTCTATCATTAATATCTTATCAGAATCAGTTAAGATTTTTAGCTTAATTTTAGTCATTTTTAACATTGAATCCCATGATAAGCCAGGTGCTGTATAATACAAACAGGATCTAATCCATATCCATTTAAACATACATCTATGACATTCTCAAAAGAAGTAATACATGTGTTTTGTTGTAAAGTACAGTATATTATCCTAGATTTTTAATATTAAATGATTTCCAAATATTCTTTTGCATGAACGTGCTCATCATTTATATGAGTTTTTGTATTTTTTTAAAAAACATTTCTTTCGGAGGTAAATTGTTTTTTAATTGAGTTCATATAATCATACGGATATATACCTTTCTTAACTACTATATGTAATAGATTTGAAAAGTACTTTGATGTTTTTGTTTGTACTGTTCTTTTGTAAGCTTACTCGCTAATTCTGCTAAACTATTTGCCATAAACCTAAATGAATCTAGAAATCTTAAATAAATCCCATTCTTTTTACCAATCTTTACATATTTTTCTTCATTATTTGAAATTAGTTCTATATAATTTATATCATAAGCAGGTTCTTTAACAAACAGTTGAGTATCATAACCGCTTAAGTTGTGATTAAAAACTGGATGAAAATTAGATTTTTTATAATTTAAATTACAATAGCTGCGAGCCGCACCACCAAACTTTCTAGTTAAATGATCATATCTTACTTCCGTTTTATTCTTATTTAACCTATGCAAACATTTTCTTAATTCATCTTTCCATTCTTCTAACGTTTCAATCGTATTATCTTTATCCTTTGAGAATTGTATTTTTTCTTTAATTTGGTCATTTGTTTCTCAACTGCTAGTGCTAAATCATTTGAACTTCTTTCACATATAGGACAAGTATTTGAGTTGTTATAAATTTCTGCTTCTTTAGTAAGTGGAATCATTTCAATTTCTTCATTGTATATCTTCTATATTTCTATTCCTTCCTTTTGTAACATTCTCACTAATATCTGCATCCCAACCAATATAACTAACAGGAGATTTATAATCACCATTCGAATATTTATTATAATAAGAGACACTCATTGGAATATGCTTTTGATATTTTGAAGTGTGCTCTATTGTACATAGCAAATACTCAAAATCTGCATATATTGCAAATGGGACTCTTAATGATCTATTATAGTTTTGAACTCTATTTGATTGTCATATTGTTTTGGAAGTTCTATTTTAATAGCTTCATGCTTCTTACAATATATTTCCTGTTTTTGTATCTGCTCTTCATTTCTAAATGTCTTGTCAAACATCTATCACTGAAGTACAATTTCTCTGTATGACTTGTAACTTGACTTCTTTTTAATCTTGACAAATCCTTTATACAACATTAACGATCGTTTTTGTTATCTTTTACATATACTAAATTAACATGCTTTTCTTGCTTATTTTTTGTAATTTGAAGTGGAAAATATTTTTCATCATAACTATACACATTAATTGAAATATTACTCCATTTTAAACTTTACTATATCTTTTACTTATACAGGAAAATGAATTCCCCCACAATATTTCATTTCTATCTCAATAACTATATGTTTATACTGAGGAGCTCTTTGAGGATCATTTTGTACTGGTTTTAAATAGCATGTAATAGGAAACACGAAACCGTTATTATCTTTAATTTGAACATTAATCATGCCTTCTTTGTTATTAATTCGTTTGGGAAGGTCAATATAGGAAGAAACTCTTAATTGTACATATTTGTTTAATATTATTTCTAAGTATTTAATTTAATGGAATGCTAATCCTGATCCTCTGCCTTGAAATTCTTCCATTTCCCTACGAAGCTTTTGGTTTGCATGATAAATATATTCATTTAGATCAGTTGATTCTAATATTCTTTCATTTAATGTTTTGAATTTAATTCTTGTACTTCTTTATCTTTAACATAGTCCTAAATGAAAACAAGGTTAACTTTAATAGGAAGGAATTTTAATTCTTCTTTGACTTTTTATAACAACTCTTCCACTTGTATTTTTAAAAAATGGATCTTTATATTCTCCTGTGTTCTTAACTTTAATAGTTTGTAATCATTTTAAATGCTGTTTCTTTTGTTTCTACATTGATGGGCATATGTGCTGGTTTTGGTTCTTCAGATATATCCTTCTTAAATGGGAATAATGGGTTAAATTTTAATCTGGTTTGCTCATCTTCATGTTGTTTAATACTGTCAATTAGTTCAGCTTTTATTAATCGGGAATACCTCTTATACCTTTTTCTTTGCATAATTTTTTCATTTCAACTACACTATGTTTAATTAAACTTTTCATCTTGTTTTCTATTTTCATAACTTCATTTCATTTCATTTTTGTCATATCTTCCTTACTATTAATTTTTCCATTAGTGCTTCTATTATTTTAAGATCATTATGAAGAAGTTTAAATCGATAATGTATTAAAACACTTGTCAATATTTATTCTATAGGAAATGTTTAAACTTACTCATTTATTATGAAAATGAAATTTCTTTAATTTATACACAGAACTTGCGAAAACGTCCATAAATAATGTCATATGCTAAAGAAATATTCTCTTAAACCTGTATTTGATTGTATTTGGGAACATCTACATACTGATGATTTTACTAATGAAGACAAAATCAATTTTAGTGTTTCCGTAAATATGTTAGATTATTTGTTAAATAGCTACTACAGAAGATTATTAATACCTTGTAAGGGATATTCTTTATGCAAATGTTATGAATTTGTCAGATGAGATATTAGAATCTCTTTCCGATAAGCGATGGTGTTCTATAGGCTCTAAGGGTTGTAATGATGATAAATATAAATCTGATTACATAACAGAAGATTATAATGATTAATATAATGATGAACTTCGATCAAATAATATATTTTATACGCAAATACCAGCATAAGGATAATTGGAATAAAATATGTTTGTGGAAAAAATATGGGAGATTTTTTTAAGAGAATTTGAAAATGAAAGTAAAAAATATAAGATTTTATAAGACAATTTTCAAATAAAGTTGATTGGGATCTTTAAAACAAAACTTGTCTGAAGAATTTATTAATCAGTTTCTAAAGTTGATTTTGGCTGCATATCTTACGGAAGCAAACTTTCAGAAAGTTTTATACCACAACATGCTGTTAAACTTTGTTGGTTTCGTTTATCTTCAGAACAAATTCTATCAGAAAACCTTATAAGATGTTATGCTGATAAAGCAAATTGGACTTTGATTTCAATGTGTAAAAATTTATCAGAAATATTTATTAGTGAATTCGGATGCAGAGTTTATTGGTATTACATTTCAAAATATCTAGTTCTATATAGTATATATATATATATATATATATATATATATATTGGAGGTTTATAATTAGAAAATATCATAAAAATCCTGATTTGGGAAATATAATAAATTTAGCATTCGATTTTACCACAGATGTTTTGTTTGATTCTTAAAATTTCGAAGTTTTTAAAATTTTCGTTTACTATTTTTATGGAATATAATCCATGAAGATTACTTTTACGTTTTCAACAGTACATTTTCTTTATTTATCCAATTAATATACGAATCATTAAACCCTATTAACTATAAAGTTATTTTCTTAGTCTTAAAACAAATCTACAATAAACTCATCATCTTCATCCCCATCAGTGTTTTTATAGTCTACATACAATCATAGGATATAATACAATCATATTTTTTAAATTTATTTAAATGTTAATCGAGTTTGGGTCTCTAGTTTCAGATAGAACAATCATATTTGGACATTTTTCGAAGACATTGTGTTCTATATTTTATATTACGTTGTTGAACTCTTCCAATCCAAAACACGTAAGATTCATAATTTTGTACCAATTTCCTTTTGTCTTCATCATCTTGTTCATAGATTTGTTATAATTGAATTTCTGATAAATTCTTTTTAATAGTAAGCAATTTTTGTATATTACCAAGGTCTTCTGTATGTTGTGCTGCCACAGTTTTAATATTTAACTTTATCTTCTAATTCTTCGTTTTCAATTTTTAATCTGATCGTTGATTTATCAACATCTTCTACCCTTATTTCTAGCTTTTCGTTATTTTCTTTATATTGTATAAAATCTTGAATGAAGTGGTCTTCTATAATGTCACTACACTTATCATAAAAATTAAATGACAACCATGAAGCTATTTGAAATAATATTCTTTTATAAACATATGTTCCAGGAATTACTAAATTTTAGTAGTTTGTACCTTTTGGTTCTATATAACAAAATGAAAGTAGCTGCCTGGAATTCCAGCTGGCTAACGTTTCAGAATAATATACTAATCATTGTTTTGAGTGTTCATTTTGAAACCAATTTTTATTTTTCCCCCATTTTGACACATCTTTGTAGCATAAAATTATCCGGTTGACTTATCTATAATTAGCTTAAAATCACCAAAAATTCCATACCAATAATTACTCTTAATTTGTTTGTAACATTAAATGTTTAAACTATTAGAATTCACATTTGTATTAGCCATAACTATTATTGAAGTAAAAAAAGATTTTAAATTTTATTTTTCTGTTTTTTCTTGTTACTTTTACGGTTAATTTCGATAAAAGATTACATTTACAATACAACATTTTCTTTATCCATCCAACTATTACGTGAATCATCAAACCCTAACCGTTTAACATATACTGTATCACCTATCTTTCGTAATACTTTTTCAACAATATACACATATTTATTATTTTTTAATAATTCTGGTTGATATAATATGTCTTTAGCTTGTTCGTTGTTCAAATCTTTTATTCTGTATGTTGGTGGATTAGAAGGAATAACCTCACTAATAACAAATACATCTTTTGACCAATTAGGTGTATATCCTTTTTAAAATAAACTTTTAGATTTACCTATACGAACATAATCACCAATTTTATACTTTACCTTTACATGATTATATTCTTTCTTATAAACTCTTCCTAATATTATTTGCTCATTTTCCTTATTAACTTCTAGAGGATGTATAACAATTGTTCTATGGACTTCATCATTCATTAACCAATTCTTGAAATATGTCTATCCATTTATAATTCCCTTGAGCACTACTTTTGCACATGTTTTGTTTAAGATTTCTATTAAGACTTTCTACGATAAACGCTTTTTTGCTATAAGTTGAGTAATGATTGATATTGTAATTTTTCATCATGTCTTTAAAGTCTTTGTTATAACATTTGATCAGTTTGTAAATTATTTGGATTTCTAATTTTCTAATGCTGATTCAAACGCTTCTGCAACGTTCAATCCACTCTTATCTTATACAGTAACAGCAAACATATATTTCGAAAAGACATCAATAATCGTTATTAAATATTTATAACCTTTATTTATTTTTGAAACTCCTTTTAACACACCACTATCCATTTCGACAAGGGTAGCTTGCCATAAATCATCTATACCTTTTGTAACAACATTTAATCTTT
>JAGDQP010065132.1:0-11463 GCA_022664845.1 Lepisma saccharinum | reverse complement strand
TTAGTTCATTTAAACACACATTTTTGTCTAACTTTAATGGACTGTAGACAAAAGAAGTTTCTTTTTTTTTCTTTGAGCAATAATGATTGAATAAATGGTTATTCTGTTCTAGCTTTCAAGTATACACATTAACAGAAGACTGCAGAAGAGTAGTCACAACTAATTATATCAACACCGGATGACACAACCACTCTTCAAAATAAGGGAACACATGACTATATTTTCAGTTATATATCTACGGAACTACCCAGGTTATATACATGAAACAAAAGCCATTTTTAATACACAATTATGAGCTACAAATTGGTACACTAGTTTTACAGCGAAAACATGATATAAACAACTTGTTTAGTTAACTTTAAAAACTGAAACTATTTTTTAAAGCTTTCTAATTCCATAAATAACGATTATAAATCTATGAAAGAAAAGCAGCTTTTTAGGACATAATATGTTGCCTTAGTTTAGCTGTCTTCACTTTATATATACAATGCAATGCTCTTAAGGTATTATTTACTTTAATTTTATGAGTCCTTTTTGGTGTGCTACTTTTCCAAGATGGCGGCCAACTCTCCAAACGGATTCTTGAGAAATTTTGATATGTTATTTAGGACATTGGTCTGAGAATTTTGGTAAAAAAATCTGCTGGGTGGGAATTGGTTCATCAAAAATTCCTAATTTCAATAGATTAGGGACTATTGTTTTCAGTGAAGATGTTTTGGATTTACATCACACTTTAATTTGGCAATTTTCCTATAAGAAATTGTTTCGTATAAACGAAGATTGTATATAGAAGCATGTCATAGTTTTGTTATGGTTGCCACAAACTGCACCGTAGCCTATGTTACATATACCACTAAAAATTCAAAGTCATAATATTAACGGGTCTCTAGTCATTTGTAATAAACATTACGGCTTTTGTATGGGAGATAGAGTGTTGCATGGCTTCTACAAACACTTTGTGAAGATACAAAAGTATCTATTAATATAAAGGTATCGTCAATCAACATCCGGTGTTGCACAATCAGCTTCCGATATTACGCAATTTACTTTCGATGTTGTGCAATACCAGATATTGTTAACGTCATGCAGGAAGTTGATTGTGTAATACCAGGTCCAGATGACTTTTTATTGTCGGAAATTGATTGCAAAACACCGAATGCTGATTTGCTGTTTGGGATTAGTTGAAATAGGCCATTAGCTACCGAGTCACCACAAATGTACTTGGGGTCCGACCTGAGCCCAAGTGACCCGGAAGGCAAAACAAGAGTATAATTCTTTTCTCATTATACACTGTTACATTTGAACAGTGTTAATTTCAGAGGCGACCGAAACCGGGTATGTAAACCTGTTTTTTTTTTAAAGTTGATAAAACATCTTCAAGTTTTCTAAAAATAACTTAGTTCACATAGTCACCGGTCAATACGTATAGGTGATTTCTGAACTGATTTCAAATATATATGTTTGAGGGGAACAGGTTATTAATAGACCCACAGGTTTGTCATTGTTACGAAAGGTTAGAAGCATATTCAATGAAATACTACTGAGGGATGAATTGGCCTCCCTTTATTTGAATACAAATTCTGTAAACAGAACACAGGTTTCTACATATGATTCTTATGTTGAACATTTATTAAAATATAACTGTTTTGGAATATATTTGTTTACAGAATTTGTGTTAAAATAAATGGAGGCCAATTCATCCCTCAGTAGTATTTCATTGAACATGCTTCTAACCTTTCGTAACAACAATGACATACCCTCAGTAGGATTGGTAAGACATTTCCTATCCTGTAACACCCGTAGTAGGGTATAATTAGAATATTCTCTATATTAAACTCCCCAACATGGGCAAACCATTATAACTATTCCCTATGATTTTCTATTATACATCGTCAGAGTTATATTTAACTATGATATTTTTCCTAAATTGATTCGATGTACGGAGTCCATATAAAAAAATCTCTGGACCTACCTCAGGAAATGAACAAAATGATCTAATGTTGATTTCAGTAACAAACAAAGATCGATGAGTCTACACAACATAGCAATCTATAAATTAATAACAATATAACTGTCATTACGACACTGAGCAATAAATAATAATCAGATACATTGTTTACTGGTTACCTAGGAAACAAATCTGCATAGATTTATTGTTTCAGAATTCAAAATGAAATTGAAGTAGAATTTTAAGTTAATAACCTTTAAAATGTAATTTCTGTTTCTTCTCTTGCATTATATAAACCTTTATCAATTAAATATAATTAAATTCAATTAAAGTTAATGAACAAACATTAAGCCTAACCTTCTCAAAACAATATCACAAATTATTATTTTAATTTACTAACATGTTCTATATATCAACAAACAAAATTGAAGAAAAAGACACTTTATAATGAAGAATGTAATTTCTTTTCCCCAAAATTATTTTTCTTACATAACATTTAATTTTATAATTATGGGTTGAAGGTAAACCTTCAACCCTTTCAGGAGAAAATTGGTTTCATGAATCTAAGTAACTTTACAGATGGAGGAGTCTCATTATAAAAGCTAATTTACAAAACTATAAACTTGTATATTTGTTGACAAATAACAGATAAAAGTTCTCAATAATATTTGCAATGCCACAGAGTTTGAGAAAATTATTTTTAGTTTCCTTTAATTTTGTGTCAAAACAAGCTTATTCTTTAGATTCTATATAATCTGTAAAACTTATTATTTTCTCGAGTCAATTGCCATCTGACGGGCCACAACTTTATCACTTTTCTGAATAATGTGGTCCATGAGTAGCAGAGTTTTCGAAGTAGGAATTGCAGAAACATTTTCAAATTGCATGTACTTTTCTCTAAACATGTCAGAGCTTGTATTAAATTTTGCTATTACGCAGAGCTGATCCAAATACATTTTGTTCATTTTCGATAAATCATTAGTTACATTGTTAGTAATTATATATAACTTCCTATACCCATTTATTTCTTTACCTGCATGTCTACCGAAAGATTACGCCTTGTTTTAAAGTTATTTAGTGGTTTAAATACCAAACGTATTCGTCTCCCTGTTATTGGGGAGGAATTTTGCTCTTATTACCATGATTATTTTTATAAGGTTTATTTAAAAACTTTTCAATGACGTTGATGGAATTATACAACATATTAAGTCTATATTCTCATAAAATCAAGAGCTTATCCAAAAAGAAACTAAAAGACACTAAGATTACGTGGGTAATAATAAGGATACGTATATTACAAAAGTACCAATATTACGCACTATCATAAACCAATATCATATTACGTACCAATATTACGCACTGCTGAGGACTTTGGTTTCAAGAAACAGAGATTCAATTTTTATTAACAACTCTTCCGATTAAGGTGTTCTGGAATTTTCCTCTATTCTATATATTCAGTATTGAACTTAAAATATTTCCACTACTTTTATTTTAATACAAATCCTTTCGAGATATTTCATCCTTTTTTTATTTCCGTGGTATCATGAAAAAAAAATATTACAAAAGTGTATGTCCTAAATAAATTATTATAAAATTGTCATGTCTTTCTAGATAAAACTAAAATGTAATATATCAGAAAATTTTAATAAATTTCCATCTTCCAACACATGAGCTGGCGCCTTTATGTTTGCTTTGGGGATCTGTCTCTATGATTCAAGGAGAGTGCAAATATCTGGCTCAGCTGCTTGCTCGAAGGCCAGCTGATTTAGAATTAATTTCAGCTTTTGAAGGGGGAAGGGAAATTAATATAATTTTAATAACAGCATGTTCAAGATTAAGAATATTTATTCGAGGATTCTCATAACTATATTCGGTCTATACTTAAGTAGTAAATAAATATTAAAGAACGAAAAGTATGTGACTGGACCGGGGATCGAACCCGAACCTTAAACTTTTCGCTCTTTAATATTAATTGTTTCTCTACCTACAAAGGCTTAATGTAGAAAAAAACGGAAGTTGCCTCCATTTCAACTTGGGAAATCTAATTCAATTCATACGTATATTTGTTCTTGTTCCATACGTTTCGAAATAGAGCATATATTTGAAATTTAGAAGTTATTTCATTATATTTTATGTTTGAAATAACATATAATGAAACATCATTTCAAAGTAGATAGGATTTTCATTTAACTCATAATATCTAAAATTCTTTCGTCTTTTACTTTGCTCATGTAAGACTGTCTTCTGCACTTTAGATATATCTGAAATGTAGGTTGATATTTGCGTATCTATTTTATTTTATCTATGGATTTCGACACAAAAGAGTCAGCTATCTATATACATTCTTAATCTATGGATGACGTCATAACGAATAAAACCACTTGATTGGGATGAACAACTTGATAGATTTGGATAGAACTTGGTTTTGTCGATTGACAAAATCAGATCAGCTGTTGCTTTGTTTTCGGAAAAGCATAGATTGTTTATGGATACCTATTTGTGAATGGTGAAGTTAAATAGTATATTCTCGCATTATATACTGATATAAACTATGGATACTGAACCAGAAACTTTTAGGAAAGATTCAGTGACGACAAAATAATAATGTAAGGAAAGGTAAAATATATTTGTTTACCAGAGCAATTACTTAAATGAATTTTAGAGATTGAACCCGTTTACTCAACAATGTCAACAAAATATAGCTTCTTTACTTATGGTTTGTGTAAATGTAAAACAGGTGTCTGTTAGTGTTTCTTTCTGTACCATGCTGTGCATGCTGTACTAAGGCTAATGTGATTCTACTTAAATTAATCTAATCTTTGGAAGTGGCTTAATCTTTCTACTAAAACTAACCTAAATGGGTGTAAGATGTTTTATACATGTTAGGCTAATTGGAACTAACCTACTATTTTGAAATATATAATATTACATTTCTAACAGTCCAGTTTGTATTTAAACTTACGATTGCGAATAGAAATTAAGAATTCATGTTTTGAAGGATCATACACGTCATAAAATTTTGCGAATTATTGTCCAGTTCTTAGTTCTAACTCGAGGCTTCTGTACGCCTCTATGATCAATATAAATGAACACAGATTTATTTGAATGTTTATATAGTCTATTCTGCCTATTTCCCATTAATACATCTACAGAGATATCCTTTTCCTTCTGGTACCTAAATAATGCATCCATTTATAATTATTTTTAATTACTTTCTTTGTAAAATCTGTATTTTAAATTTAAATTTGTAGAAACTGTGAACATAGTTGTTGATTATATTAGCTCTGTGGTATCTTTGTGGCTTTGTGAAAGCAATGTTATTGTTTTCTTTTCTTTCTTTTGTTCTATTTCCAACATATATTTAAACTCTGTTCTCAGATCAATTTGATTAGTATGTATATTCCGTAGGCGTCAGAAGGAATGCAACCAAATACATTTTATATTTTATTTGTTTGAAATTTCGAGATTTTACGTGTATGTGATATTCACCTTTCTGCACATGCAGAAACTTAAACTTGTTTTTGCTTCAAACTTTTTAAGAACCGCAGGTTAATGTCTATTGTGTTAATTATGCTAAGCTTTTTTAATTGTGTAGAGCTTTATACAGAACCATTGTGTTATCTGTTGATCTATTTATATGATAACGAACTTGTTTCAAGAAGGGATCTTGCAATATGGTTACTTAAATTTGTACATGACTATATCGGCTAATATGAGAGATAAACAGTTATCTATATGTAAATCCTGCGTTTGGATATAAAATTGCCTTCGCACTAGAATACGTTATTTTGCAAACAAATTGAAGAAATTTGAAAATTCTCTTGTTTCAATTTAAATTTTATGTGTAGCGTCAGTTCATGTGTACTATATATGGCAAGATATATGAGTATGGATGTGTACATACCGATTACGTCAGTGGAAGTAATTGTATTAATCAGCGAAGTAATGTTCTGTTTTACTTCGGTAGATTTTTAGTGCATGTGTCAATTAGATTGTGTAACCACCTAATATGTAAACTAACAATTTTATCCATTTTCTGGTTTACTCTTGATGTCAGCATATAAATATTTATTGTCTGCGAAAAATGCCAGGTGTGTAGTAGCTTCACTATGTTAAGCCTCGGGTCCTTCGCTGATAAGATTTTTCATGTTTTCCTTAAATTATACCGGGGAAATGCAGGCATGGTGCTTAGGCAGAAGTTTTTGTTACTAAGTTTCTCTCTGTTTACTCACTAAGAGGTTTAATGAGGGATATTATATATCGTATGTGTTGGATTTATGGCACAGCTGCCCATTTGGATTATACATTCAAAAATGTAAAACCCAAGCTGGTTCTACATTTTCATTTTTTTTTGTTGCTTCTTTATGTTTAGAATATTTACCAACTGAAGAAAATATTAACCTTTCTGTAGATGGCGTGTGTTGCACAACATATTATAGGTCGTGTTAGCTTGATATGTTTCCTTTAATGCCATGTTTCTTATTTATAATATTTATATCTCTTATAGAAAGAAAAATGAAAAACGAACCACGAACGTACTTAAGTCCCTTATTTGTTAATTTCAGAGTTTTTCTAATCTGATTTGAATGTAATTCTGGATGGATGCTCCCTGTCACAGCAAAACTTATTTGCTTATATAATATTCTTTTGTTTGGAGTTGCCGTTGGATATTTTATTCTTTCTTGTTTGTTTTCATTTTCTTAATGAATGGTTGAGAATTGACAAAGAGATGTCCGTCTTCAGAATTTAAAATATTTAGTCTGCTCTGAAAAATTTTTCTGTAGCTAAATTTATTGCTTGTGCAATTTTGAAATAAGATTCAGAGTCCTTTGGTATTCCCAATGCAAGAATGATAGAGACCCAACGTGTAAATCTATCCGTCAGTTCGTAAAATCTATTGTTTATTTTGTCTTCATTGAATGCACAGTTCCGATACTCTCCGTAACAGCACTGTTTGGGATTTTAGAGTTTTTATTTACTTTTGTTTGATTATTTAAAGTTGGTTTAGTTGTTACCGATGTGTCAATTTCATTGTTTCTTGCTTTGTAAACCTTTTCAGGAAGAAAAGTATTTTTATTTGGGGGCCTATGAGGGCAATTTAAGATTCCTGTTCTGTGTCACTTTAAATCTACATGTAACGCAGTAGTTTCTGTCTGGCGTGATTTTGCATGTGAAACTTAAGTGATTTTTTCCGCATTTGTAGAAGGAAGGTTCTTTGTTGCAAATTCTATTCATATGATATTGTTGACAATTTATGCATGGATGAGGTCTTCCTGTGGAGCGAGATTTCTCAACTTTATGTCTTGTGAATCCGATGGTAAGTCCATGCGTTAAAGAGCTTATTGCTTCTGGATGTTTTTGAAAATAATCTTTTCATGGAAAGTGGACCCCTGTCATTTCTAATTCTAGTAATGTTAGTAAGTGGAATATTTCTTTCTTTGATTAGATGTTGATTCAGATCTTCTATTTTTGTGTTAGTATTAACATCTTTAACTACGCATGTGAAAGTAGTGGTGGTATATGGCCTCTGAGGTAACATCTGTTTCTCATTATATGATTCTATTATTGAACCCTTGCCAAAATCCGATGGTTGAAAGGCTTTCCGAAATTGCTCTTTATTTCGATTAATCTCAAAGAATTATCTAAGGCCATTAATCTTCATCGGATAAACTATCAACTGAGTGTTTGGTAATTTCCGTTTTATTAGAGTTTGAAAGGCCAAAGGGTTTTAAGCTCTGATCTGATATTCTTAATTAGTATTATGTATTTGTAAGAGCTGTTGAGGCTGTCACTTATTTCTTTCCCTTGAGAATCTCAATTGGGTCTATTGTTATCTTCGTGACTATTATCTTGAACCTGAACATCATTATCTATGCAAGCATAAATATCTGTGCGAGGATCTGAGATCTTTTGTAAGTAATTCGGAGAGTAAGGACTTGTTTGATTGATAAGAGGATTTTTTTACTTTGGAAGGTTGTCTGTTGTTGGAATTTGGAGAGGATTCTGTTATCTTTTGCTTAGCGGTATCATTGCTCTTATCAGGTGTTTGAGAAGGAGAGGAATGAGGAGTGTTTGGAACTGCAGTATCTTCTTTCTTCTCGGAGACTGCTATTTGTTTGGATTGTAGTTAATGTTTGAGAGGTATCAGTCAAACCTTCATCCTCATCTTCTTGTGTGAGCTGTTTCATTTGACCCCTGCTGCTTTCTTGTTTCAACTTCCTTGTAGATGTGTCTTGTTTTGGATTATTTTTCTTCAGAAAGTAATCTCTTGTATAATGTTGCTTCTGATCTCTCTTCTCCTTTGAAGTCTCTTTTTTGGATTTATCTTCATCTTTATTTGGAGATGAGCTACTTTCTCTGCTGCTGGATTTCCCTTTCTTACTTCGCCCCATGTTAGGATAGGGAAATAGGAATAAGTATGAGGTAATGAATGTGGAAGGTGTTTGAGAAAATTTAAAGGGGACCGAGCTTAAAATGACCTTTATGATTTTATTACTTTTATGTAAGAAAAAAATTGCGTTTACGCGCCTAGCTTAGATCTGTATTATTTAGAATATGTTTTAATTGATTTTTATTGTTAACTTGAATACCAAGCTTGATAAAACGCGATCTTTTGCTCTTATTCAGTGACGTGCTTCGTAACAGACCCTACTCCTTTGAGTCCCTACGCTGCTCTCTGCAAAGGACATCTAAAGGACATCTAGAGTAGAGCCCAATAAACCTGCCTACATTGTTCTCTTATGTCTCCCCAAACAACCAATACCTTTTTCCTCAGCAAAACAACCAATCACATGGAGCTTCGTTTCCTAATACACATCGGCCTGATGTAAAGTTGCTAAAGATCTTAAATAAAATCAATACAGTTCCTAACCATCACAATCCAAGGTCTCTGTGTTTTATTAGGAAAATGCCCTCCCAGAAATTCAAGTAATCTTCAGAATCAAACTTTGTGCCACAAGTTCCGGACGATATATCCACTTGTCCATTCCACATCCCAACACTGGTTAACAACCAGCATAACTATAGTTGCCTTTCACTACTATATATGCACTGCATTCGTCAATACAAAGCATAGAGCTCACCGGTCTACCATCAATTTCTAGAGCAGCTTTTCCTTGGAGGAAAGGTATACCAATATACTGTTCTGTCTATAAATGTTATGTCATCAGTTTCACTTGATGCTCAAATTCCATCTTACCGTCCTTAGTTTTACACAATCACAATAAATATGCCAGCAAAGCTTATATATAATATTCATCATTTTGGATTGATAATAAAATAAATAATAATAAAGTATTAATACACCCTATTGCGAACATCCACCTTTTTTCACTTTTATACTTTTACATTTACGTCCCTATAAAGAGGGCGCAACCCTCTAGTTTGTGCTTACCACTTCGACAATTCCATGAATTTCATATCACTTAGGCAAAATGCGACTTCTAAAACAAAAACAAATTGTTATACTCACCTAGAAATTCGATACACCTTTGACGACTAAGTTGTCCATAGTTGTCAGACTAGCTTCGGTAAACAAATAGTTGGCAATGCATCGTGTGCTGCTCCATCTTCATGAGCAATCCACTAGTTGCCAGTCCTCCGTAATGAGATATGTTGGATTTATTAATGACTTCTTATAACATGAATAACATCAACAACAGGTAGATGTGTTTACTCGTGATTCTACTCATATCCCACCGATTAATGCAACATGTCTCATTATGTATTACCTACTCGTGGTAGAGGGTGTCACGCTTGCCGAATCGCTCTTTGTGTCTGGCTTTCAAGGCGATAATAATTAACGTTTAATTGACTTTTTGTTTAATGGAACTAGTCATGGATTTCTGACATTTCCAGTTATTTTCGTTTTCAGATTCTTTGTGAATATTTACAAAACGTAAATCTCAAATAAAGGCACTATATCAGAAACTTAGTACACATGTCAGTCTTTAACAGAAATTATAAATAATTACGCATGTGTACAAAATTGATAATTGAAAATCACCAACTCACCGAATAATCAACGGATTTCTGTAACTAATGCGAAAGGTCTCTGAAATTCTACACACAGTCTTCTACCATCATGTAGAGTTCCACTAAGAACAAATTTTACGAGACTCACCCTGTTTGACAACAATGTTGCCAGCCTTTCTAAACTACTATTATCTTTAATACTTTTACAGCGTTTAACATATCTGCACCAAATTTTGCACGAATACTCATCAGCACCCTTAACAAACGCCTGTGGTATTGAACGATTCATCAAAACAACAAGTTATCAGTGTTGCCAAGAAATCACAAATTCACTTGTTCACCGTATAATCAACGGAACTCAGTAACTAATGTGGGTAGGGGTCTAAAATTTGCATACTGCCTTTTTTCATTATATAGAGCTCTACTAAGTAAAGATTTAACGAATTTTGTCTCCGTTTGCCAGTGTTGCCAAATTAGAGAATAAAAAATACTTTGAAATGTTCTTTATGGTTCACCATTTATACACAAAATTTTGCACGAATACTCTTCGGTGCCATTAGATAAAGGCTGTGGGGTTGAACCCTCTGCCAAGAACACACTCTTTGTCAACAAATCACTCATTAGTGATTAGTATTATTAGTGATTAATCAACATAACTAAGTAACCTATGTGCACAGAGCCCTGAAATTTTGCATATGGTCTTTCCGCATCGTATGAAGTTCCTCTAAGAAATGATTTCACGAAATTCATCCCCGTTAGTCAGTGTTGCTAATATTTAATAAATATTTTTTTTTTCAAATTCTTCTACACCGTTTATCATATTTTGACCAAATTTTGCATGAATATCCGTCCAAATCAATAGAAAAGAACTTGAGGACGAACGATTCGTAAAGAATAAAAGTTGTCAGTGCTGCCAACAAAACACTGATTCATTCACTCACGGAATCATCAACGAAAGTCTGTAACTGTAATGCATAGAGTTCTAACATTTTGCAGGTATTACTAAACAAGGAGTATTGTTTGTTTTTTTTTCAATTTGAGACTAACGTCTCAATATTTGTTACCAAATACAAAAGTTCGTTGGTGTTTCTCAAAGGATCTTTGCATAGCGTATTCAAAGTTGTGGATTGCATCGTAGTTGAATCTACAATGTCGTAACTAAGCTTGATGTAGCTCATTAATATTAATTAGTTGTTAATTTAGCTCTAATAAGAACTAAATTAAATTATATTTCGCTTTGTGCAGCAATTAAGAGCACAAACAATTTGCGTGCGTATCCGGAGAACACAGATCTCGTTTGCGTGTTTTTTTTTTTTAAGAATTGAATTTCTCAGCACCACATGAAAAATCCCCTTTTATGTGTGTGAATAGAAGGTCGTAACTGGCGACTGTCACGCCTACAGTTTGTGGCTGTCAGAGCGTCAGGTTCAAAGTCTCAGGTTCTCATCCAACAATGTCATTCTGCTGTAGTTCTTCAAACTTTGAAAAGTTGTGTTTAAGTATTCCTGTTTCTAATCAGTCAAAACAAACAGAAAGCCAGT
>JAGDQP010065131.1:0-11463 GCA_022664845.1 Lepisma saccharinum | reverse complement strand
CGGAATCACTGAGTTTGATGGAACAATTTAATGCAGCGTTCCGCAAACTATTTTGAAGTTCGGACAAGTTTTATCAGTTGTTGTTCAACAGACCACCCTGTGCCTACCTAATGACATGCCTCGAGGACCACAGTTTGTGGAACGCTGATCTAATGTAGCGGAAAATTTGTGTTGTTTCTTGCTCTATGTTAATAACATCCCTAATCGTAAACTTTTCAAATATATATTTTACGAAAAGCCAAGAACAGGCGTGTTTTATGAAAGTAAATACTTTCTTAAAAAATGTGATAAACCTTTTGGAATTCTGAACAGTTTCAGGACAAAACAGGGGTAGTGTATGAAAGCTATTAATAAATTATTATGTAAGTTATTTCTTTATAGTCCAAGAAAATGATTTTCATATTGTTATACAATGCTCTGTGAATTCTTTTGGAGCTTTTTTGTATGGAGAAAACAGATAAGTATGTCACCTTAAGAGAATTTCAAAGAACAAGGTTCATTTAATTATTTGGAATTACAGAAGTCAACCAAAATATGCAGCACTTTGCTTAATCCACGCTAAAAGGCAGACAGATCGACCCAGAACTAAGCACGAGGAGGTGGCTGCATTTCGAGTTCTGCTCGGCCACTCACCAGTATTAAATTCTGTACCACAGTGAATGGTTATTAACGGCTTAAACGAACTGCTGAGCTTCTAAGGACGGTTTTTGGTGAAGTGGGCTCTGAACCACCCCGTTCAATAGACCCCGGTGGTAATTGAATGTTTGACCACGGGCACAGAAAGCGGGCGCACTGACCTCTCGGCATTCTCTACCAGAATCTTGTGCGTATTACGAGGAAATGATGTAAATAAAAGTCACTTAAATGTGATGGATCTGAAAAGGAGATTCACAAGAAATGTGTGCGACATGTTGAAAGTATTTTTTGACATAGCTTGATAAGTGTTGACTTTCAGCAAAGTCCTGCCCCTGCAAAAGTGAATTGCCGTGAGATACAATTTTTAAAAGATCAAACAGCATTTGAAACAAAATGGATTAGATAATATTGACATTACCATTCAATAACAAAAACGCTTTTGAGAACCCAGAAACGTAGAAAGATGATCATGGCTACATTGAAGATATAAGAAAGTACCGATATGGACGACTAACAAATTAGTAGTTCATCAAGGATTTGTTCCAGATCAACTCATAAGCCATCCGCTGAGGATTCTGTGATGTAATCTGGCAGTACCACGGAGTTATAATACGAGCTAGGACCGTCAAGAGTAAGATAATTATTTCATTACAGTGTACGGCGCCCGCTGTCTGTCAGAGGGTTGCCCTGCTTGCTACAGCTGTTCTGCAAGATACAGCATCTAAATTAGAGATATCAAGTCGTAGACATGCGTAACGTTCTACAGGTCTACAGGAAGAGGGAAAATTTCTACTGAATATGCTCTGAAACATTAAAAAAAGGCCCAGTGGTTCCGTCACGTTGGTTCACAACAAGAAGCCAGGTACTGCGGTTGTATGACAGTACCTCTAAATCCGATGCGATCCGGTACTTCAGGTGTTAACAAGATTTGCGATGGAGATTTACGTGCCTCTGTGGATTGGCATCAGACAAATTTTCATGAGGGGACGAAGCATGGAATTTATGGAATATATTGCTCTTTTCAGAATTTCTATTTCAGCATCTCAGTGGAAAAGTTCTGTCAGTCGTACAAACCAGCGGAAATCGTGCTCACTCGGGAAAAAATCCTTCTAAGCATGTTAATAGAAACAAGAAATGTCGTACATAGGAAAAAGCATCCAAACTGATACCCGAGTGGAGTTTTAAAAATATAATTAAGAGCACCACAATACCACTAAATGATTGACTGGTTTATCACACCAGTGACTGAGCTTCCGATTACCCGTTGCCTTTCAGACGAAGAAATCGAAGAAAATATAAAAAAACTTTTGCCATTCCAGAGGGGAAGTTGTGGAGTTTGTCATGCCACACGCATGCCGTGCAAAAGGATATAAAAATAGTCAGCGAAGCTGCGTCGAGTTTGTGTGGTTTTTGAACGAGAGATACTTACGTCAAAGCCAAAGTTCAGCCCAGAAATCCGATGGCTCAATACAGTTAAAAGAATATAATGATGTTTAGGAAGAACAAGAATATTCTGTGGAAGAAAATGTAATACCGGTGGGCAGACGCGTATTAAGAATTTCGTTTCGGAGAGGTCCAGGGATAATAAGTATATAAGATGAACATAATTATGCTTAAATTTATACCAGTTTAACTTAGAAATATGAATTTCAGAGGAATCCAGACCCTCTTGGCTACATCTGTGTTTATATGTGGCCGGGCGAAACTCAAAATGCATCCATCTCTTCATGGTGGGTAGTTACGTCCGTCTTTTAGCGTGAATTAAGCGAAGTACTGCATATTTTGTTGAACTTTCGTAGCTCAAATAATTAAGTGAAAACTGCCTTACGAGTCTGACATGCTTCTGTAAACATTCTGCCCTCAAATCAATCACTGAAATGCATTGACAGTAATAGCTTTAAGCAGGTTGCGCGGGTTGCCTTTGTATCAGGGTACAGTAAAACTACAAGAGCGATGAGGCAACGTAAGAAGTTGACCAAAAAATTCCAATTTTGTGTGTGAAGTTACTATCACGATTGGCAGCTTTTCCGCATCAGGCGTTCTCAAATTAAAAAAAAAGTGTTTTTTTTTCGTTCCACCCTACTAAACCTACATACTCCTATATTTCACAGGTCTGGCAAAGTGTGATCCTGAATGCGTGAAACTATGATCACACATTACAAGTGAAGAATTCTCTTGATTGGATGACTCATTGTTTCGCTCTTGATGTACAAATTCACTAACACATATGAGCCAGACCAAGGACCTACATTAAGAAGACTAACAGAGGCTCAGGAGGTCTATGCACAGTGGAGACTGGACATTGCATTAACTCAAGCGCAAAGAGGTGTTCTAGGTCGTGAAGTGTCAAGAAGGTTCAGTATTAAGTTTTCACACTAATTTCATATGTAATATGATGGAACAGTAGGCATGCAAGAGAAATTGACGCTAAATTTATGTTCGTAGTTAGTTATTGTAGTGGCGGAGGGAGATCAACAGACACTCCATTTACTGAAGAACAAGAACTTGATGAAAAACTAAAATGTATGACCAAATGGGTTCTCGCTTAACCTCAAGCTAGGCATTGAATGTATTTGTACGAGGGTCATTTGAAAGATCTAATGAAATACAAAACATGGGCATTTCTCTGGAAATCATATTTTTTTTATAGTCACTCTCAATCAGGGTTGTTTGATTTAAATTAAAGTAATTTAAACCACGATTTAATTTTTTTTTTTTTAAATCAGTGATTTAAATGAAAATTATTTCCTCCAAAAGAACAAAGTTCAGTATTTTGTGTTTGTTACCATTCTAGGACAACAATGACATGTAAGTCGGAAAGTCACATCTTCACCCGCATTACGTAATGAGAGGTTATCGGGACGGGCGTAAGCCATAGTGCGTTACCCCGTATTCAATTCATTTTATCTTATCTTACGTAATGAGAGGCTCTTAATAACGCAAGTGCGATTGTTCATTTCGTTTTATTTTCTATACAAGAAATTTTAAGGACAAAGCTAAAATATATTTAGCGTTCAATATTCACAATCGTTTAGTTTCAAATTTATATATTGTTAACATATTTTAGAACATAAACTGCCATTATTGACGTAAATAGAAAAATAAAGATGTTTTCTCTACGGTTATTCATTATGAGATGGGTAAAATTTATAAAGAAAATACAGAAATAGAAAGACTGTTCTCGCTGTGCAGTGCAGTTTCCAAATTTCGAAATAAAATATTTGTGCGAGCAGTGTACTAAACAATTTTGAACTGTTATATTTTACGATTGTTTTAATCTTTTAACTTATCACTTGAGTATCTTTTCAGTTGTCATAAGAAATAATTTTATATTCTGTTTTGTAACTAATATAAATGTAAATACAAAGTAGTTTTCCAAAATTAAAAAATATACACGTACACATTTCTTTCACTTCATTCATATTTCACTTTCACTGATCCTACCTTTCGAATTGAGTTGTTTTAAAAGAAAAACTAACTTTGAGGCCTTTTTAATGCCTAAAGGGTTCCGTATTTTGGATTGTACAAAACCGAAAGAAGAAAACATTCTTTCAACTCCCGCAGACGAGGCAGACTCTGTAAACAATTGCATAATCGCTTTTACTGCACTACTATCGAGCATGTCTTCTTGTGATTTCCACCACTCGATAACTGACACACCTTCCAACACTTGATCACTGAACATTACACTCGAGAAAGGAGTGGACTTTGCTTGAAACTTCACTAACGTGGGTAACAGAGAAGTACTACTGTAGGCTTCTGCGAATTTCAAGGCTGATTCGTTTTCCTCTGCGCTTAAATTGAAATTACGCTGTTTGGGGTCCAAAAGGTAGGCCAGGAAATGGGCGGGAGTTAGTGCTTGCTTGTACCGAAAGTCCCGTACTTTACCAATTGAAAAGAAAAGAACGATTTTTAAGATTTTGCTGTTTTTTTTAAAATGATTTAAATGAAAAACCTATTTAAATAAAAAAGTCATCAAAAATGATTTTTTTAAAAACATGATTTTTTCGACCCTGCAGTCTCTTTACACTAATAAACTTGGTTAAACGATGTTTTGAAACCTTAATATCATTACTAGTACTCCAATCAAGTTAGAAGCTCTTCGTCTGCAGAAACTTGAGGTCTGGCGAAAAATTATTTCAACTTCGAAAAGAGATGAAAGTCTGCTGGAGCCAAATCTGGCGAAAAGGGGGATGTAGCATCAAACTTAACGAACTGATTTTTGCCATTGCAGCGAAACGATAGGTGCGAGCATTTTGAAGCCTTTTTTCTGTTATTTTTACTCTGTTGGTCTAAAAACTGTGCACGGTATTCAGCATTATTGTTTTTACCTGACGGAAGGTAGTCAATGAGAAGGATACCTTTTCTTCCTACAAAGAAATGCCATATCTTTCCGGCACACTTCACACACAGACGGTCTTTGGAGGACCATAATTTTCCCTCGTCTTTGACTGCTGTTTGCTTTCTGAAGTGCAGTAAGGTACCCATGTGTCATCGGTAGTTATGAATCGACAAAAAATAAAAATTGATATTTCCTCAGCAATTAATGAAAAAAATATTGCAATGTGGTGCCGTGATCACACTTCACCACACCACGTTTACACTTACCCCAAATCCGGGTAAAAGTGATCGCGACTTTGCATCACAATATACATTTCCCAAAATACGAATTATCATTACCATATTATTATACATGTAGATTAGAGCTAAAACACTATTCCTAGTTTTGGTAAACTTTCAATATCCTATCTATATATTTTTTTTATATAAGCACTTTTGCAACAAAAATATACTGATACTACTTCTGCAGTGTAACCCTACAGAATTGGAGTTATCACTTTGATAACTTGAATTTCTGATATATGAATGTGACTTTCTCCTCTGTTTATTCAGAATTAACTTAAACATGTTCAGTTTTCTTCTTTACTTCGAAGGGAACTTTGAAATAATAAGTAAAAACGATCGAAAATTGGTATAGTGTTTCCGCCTGGCTTCTTTTTTATTATCAAGCCATTTGGAGAATAGATCTGACAAAATAAAGGATCAATGGACATGTTCTTGACATTCGCGATCTTTCACACTGTGTATATTCCAGTTTGCAATATTTCCTTCTGTCCTTCACATAATTTTATTTATCATCATTACTGGATTCTAAAAATCTCAAAGTTTTGTTGCGATACAGTTTGGAAAACTGTAACAGTTATAACATATTAGAAACATTGTACCCAACATAATTCACATTGTAGTCTACTAAGTCTATATTGACACACGTCGTCAACATTTAGCAACAGCCATTTGCTTTTCTGTGCTATTTCTGATTCATTATAACTACTATTATAATAATTTTGCATGTAAAAATTTGAACATTCTACTTTGAACACTGTATTTTTTTGACTATGTTTACTAAGGGCTTTCAAGTACCCTCTACATAAAATACTAGAGAACCCATTTTTAATGTTCACTGATACCCATTAATTAAATATAATATGCAATTAGAGGAAACTTATTAAACTCTTCTGACATATATTAGAAGTAAATTTAACTTCGTCTTATCCTATATGTGTTTGTAAGTTTGGTGCACACGTTTTACACGTAGCATTAGCACAAGAGAATTAACCATTAGTCGTAAAGTTTTTTAAAACTTTTGTTTTACATCTATTCACTAAGGTTTGTGATCAGGTCTTTACTTTTTTTAAATTTTGTTATCCTTATAATAAATCACAGCCATATTCAATTTACTACTGGATGAGACTTCTCCCGGAGGGAGGAATTAGTCTACTGCTGGCACGCTGAACACACGTATTGGGAGAGGGGAGCCGAAGCTCTCAACTGTGATCGCTACTGTCTTTATTCACAGCAGCTCCCCTCTCGCTTTGGAAATAAATCCCTGAGTAGAACCGGAAATCGAACCCGGGACCCCACGATCAGCAGTCACTAGACCACTAGACCAGCGGGTTATCCTTATGTTGCTCCAAATTAATAATTGCTTAATGATGGTGAACTTGGTGAAGTGTGTTACAATATTTTGTATTTTTTGTACATTGTACTCTCAATCTATTTTCTTTAAGAATGCTAGTAAGGGAATAATGATACATAATGAGATTTGACATCTTATAGAATGGTTGTAGTTAATTGTCTTGCTATTTAAAAATTGTGGTGTTAATGATTGCGTTAGGATATCTGTTTTTATTTGTTTTAGAAACTATATTCTTTTTAGTAAATTCGCAGAAATAGACGTTTCCTTTTCCCTCTAAAATCAGGAGTTATGAAGTTATCTTTTTAAAATCTTCACAGATTTCTTAAGCGGAGACATTGTTTGTGTTACTTTGCTTGGAAGTATTGACTAGTTATGGCTTCTGGTGATAGTGGATCTTCAGACATCTCATACCCCAACCTACATTTCGTAGCCGTAAAGGAAGAAAATGCTGAAGACTTGGAAGCTTATAATAAGGTAAGGGCATAAGTGATCAAATTTAATATACGTATCAGTCAAGTTTCGTTTTTAGCAGAACCTAACCTGCATGACGTTTTCTGCAAAATTTCAAACTCAACAGAAAGTCTACATTTTTAAAAAATAAAATCTTTATAATATTGCAATATCCCGTGTGTTCACAGACACGCGTATATTACGGAAATGCACTGACAGTGTTTGTGTATGTAAATAGGTAATCAAAATAAACAAATGAGTGACATAAAGAGTGGCAGACGACAGACAACTCCACACCAAAACACCAGATGGAGCTGATATCAAGAGATAGAGCTGGATCGATAAAGGAGAAGCATGGACGTTCTGCTCTCCTGCAATTTCCTGTTTATGCGCCCTTTCTGGTTACTGAATCGCGATATATGTGCCCACAATATGTGTGCACCTCCCGCACCGCTCTGGTTATGGGAGTGCTTTTTCTACGCGTGGTTGTTGTTCGCTGCAAGTAAGAGCTATCTTATAGTTAATTATGAGTTTTTATGTTTAGTTACCTGATTTGAATGATCTTTTCTCCTAATAGATGTAATAGTGTAGTAAAGTCGTAATATTTTTAAAACTATTTATGAATCCTGTAATAAGCCTGGTTGCATCAATTTTTCAACGCATCAATTTTTCTCTGTCACTCACAAGAGGTGAATGTGGGAGGAAACATTGAAACAAAAGGTGGCTTAAATTAATAACTTTGTTTTTTAAAAAATACCATTCAGATCAGTTGCATTCAGCGAATGGAGTAAAGAAATTTGAGTTTCCCGGAGAATGGCCCAATTTTTTGTTTATGAAGATGACCATAGGAATAATAATAATAATAATGAATTACATAAACATCCAGTTCATAGTCTTCAATGTGGAGCTACGTATCTCTTGCAGGAATTTCCTACAGAAGATTCCTTCTTGTATATTAATTGAGCATGTTATTTTCACTTCAGTAGTGGGTTCGCGTTCACTCTGTGGCAGATCGCTCGCTTTTGAAGCTTGAAGTCATCAGTTTGAATCCACGTGGGCTTTGTGGTGAACAAGAACCGCGTGTGTCGGGGTTCTTTCCTCCCACATCTAACGACCAATTCTTCCATATTTATGCACACGGCTTGAACTAAAGGCCTTAAATGAAAGACATAAAAAGCCACTCCAGTTTTCGTAATAAGAGTAGACAACTTAACGTAGCTTGAATTAGTTGTAAAAGTTATAACTGATTCTAGGCACGAGTATTGTTATAGCAAATTACGTGATTTTAGTGAGATGGACAAGATATATTTGCGCGTCATCAAGTGAAAAGAATGGAATGGACTGTTGTGCGAGAGAAGAAATCACATTTCAGTTGTAAAAACAATGCGCATTGTTGAAACAAACTATAGAAAATTCGTAAAGTCTTAACGAGGTTTTACAAAGGTGATAAAAGTTGCAGCAAATCCTAGAATGCTTAATTTAAATACTTAAAATAGTAAATACAGTGACGGAAATATATACTGCGGGAGTCCAGCTATGGTCTACCATTTCGTTTCTGTTTCCCTTTAAATTATTTACTAGATATAGGAACCGTTTAGACTAAGTCTGTCACAGCTGTTTCTCAGATATATCACGGCTTAATCATAACTGCCTGTCTGACCGATATATATATATATATTAAATAAAAAAGCTAAATGTTAGTTTTTTCAACTTCCGCAGTACTTCCGTGACTGTACAATAACATCAATATAATGTTACTATGGCTTGCTTTTAAATATGAAAGGAAGTTAAAGAGAAATAATGAATATTCTTCCAGTGATGTCAAACATACAAACTCCAGCAGCCCAGAAGTTTCAGATAGTTTAAATAAAAAAGAAATGCAGTCAGCAGAGGCAGGCAGCAGAAGTTATAGAATGTTCACTACTTGAGACGACTCTAGTTAAAAACATAATTGATTTTCATGTATAATTTTTTATATGTAGGTCAAGAGTGTATCTGCATTAATAGTTTTCAAATCCCAAAAGGTGAAGAATTTAATATACTTAGCAAGCCTTCATATCACAATTATTTAAGTAGATATTTCGCTATTGTTAAAAATTATCTACTATAAATTAGTACCTGAGAAGGAAGACCTTGCACCCTCACAAGGAAAATAAGGGAGCAGGCTACCTACGGGTCGAAAATATATTACAAATGAGGTTATCAGAATTCATTCGTTCTTTTGAGAATCACAATGATTCAACAAGGCAACATAATGCGTGATAAATTGCTGCTTTGTTTACATTTGTAGAAGCAAAACAAATGAGAGAAGAGTTTAGATAAGTATGTTTCAAGAAGGAAATAGGGGAAGCACAGGATCTTGCGGAAATAGGTGCATCCATTGCTTTGTAGGGCATTAAAAATGCTAGTGAAATAGCAGTGCTAATCACTACGGCGTAAAAGCTTCTAAAAGCAGATAGGAATATATCTCTGCTCCAGTAAATTAATGAAAGACAGCGGTGTATAAATGCAGACACCACTTAACAATTTGATTGATGTCATAATAGAGAAAGAGGAAGCGAAAGGACGCAGTAGCACAGAGAACCACACAGAATTAGCCTCCATTCCTAAAGTGTTACGCATTTCCTTCTGGTTTCGCCGCCAGATGTCCCTGGCCTCAAAAGCTTCTTAAACATCCTTATAAATTGAAAACCTATTAGTGGTTCTTACTGCCATATTTAAGCAAATATAAAATGCTGAACCAATCAGAGGATTTCAGTTGACTAGGACCTTCAAGAAAATAGACTATTGAATTCCGAGTCATTATCGGTGGGATATGAAATTTTTTCCAAGCCAGAAAGAAATGTGTAGCTATTTATAAACGCAGGCTACTCCTCTATACAATTGTCCGTGGTAGAAGGCTGTTAAATACTTAAGTCATTAGTTATAAAATATACAGAGGAAGGAAGACCAATTTCTGATATTGAGTTTCGTGTAATTTCCATGCTTGAATTGTTGAAAGGAGTTACAGATCTGATATTGATAAAAGGCATGTGAGTTTTAGGGCAATCATAGCAGTGGCGGCTCGTGGTCAAAATTGTAAGTGAAGTGCATCCAAATAACTAATGTACCCATTCTCTATTCATCCCGAATTTCCTGGACTGACTGGTTTACCCGTAATGCCGCTTACCATATTAAATGTTGATGAATATTTGTAGAGAAATTAACTGCTAAAAGTTGGGACCCACTATAAATATGTAAATATAGTTGAAGATATGACAAATGTCGCCGACGACTGAGCGTGGGAACAACAAACATGCCCATGTTAGTATACGCTCAAGAAAAATGCAGTACTTTGCTAAATTTCATTTACAAGAAGTCATTCGGCAGTGGCAAAGGTAATGATTTTGTAGAATAATTTTCCACTTGTAGAACAGAGAATAAAGTACTAGACTGGCATAGTGTAGTTATACAGTATATTTATTGTTTATTTGTATAAAGGTCATTAACTGAGAAGAGAGTATTAAATAACTGCCTAACTTAAAATTTTAAAATCTAACATTCCACCCTTTAAATGTGAAGCAGGAAGAACGGAATAAACTAAAACACCAGTTGCATGAACTATCGCAGCGTAGGGATTTAAACTGAGACTTTGTCCTTTTCAGAATACTATACTCATCGACGTAACGTTGTATTATTAATTTGTGGTTTGATACGCACATTTCCAATGCCAATATTAGACGGATTCAAATGAATGTACAGTGCATTAGTGACGGGGACCGAACAGCCGTAACTCAGTTGATGGAGCGTCGGTTTAGCAATCGAAAGGTCTTGGGATTGTTCCCAGCGACCGCCATCCTGATTGATGTTTTTCGTAAGCCACACTAAGCAAATGCAGGGATGGTAGTCTACTTCCAGACTTGGGATGGTAGCTACTGGACGAAAGTTGCCTAAATGCCATGCAAAGACAAAATCAGTTATGAAAATGATATCCCGTGGAAATGCAAATTCAAAGAATAACTAGGCATATATTCTAGGTCTTGTAAATGCGGAAAAGTGATAGCTTTCTCAACCCAAAAATTATTTGCATAAAGACACAACCAGCATTGAAGGACCTTTATATATGCTGAGTGCTGAAAGTTTAATATTACTATTAGAGGAAGGCAATGGATAGAGAGAAAAAATACGAATAAAATTAGATGATGGCCTGTTGAAAATATTCTTCGTGACATTTTCAGTTTTCAGGCTCCCCTAAATTCAACTTATTTTCTGCTTCAAAATTTATTATTTGAACAATACATACACAATGATTTTTCAGATGCAATGCACAATTTTAGAGTAATGTTTGAAGTTTAGTTTAATTTACATTTAAATTATGGCATCTAAGGTCAAAGCTCGTCATACGTCTGAAGAATGGCGTC
>JAGDQP010065130.1:0-11463 GCA_022664845.1 Lepisma saccharinum | reverse complement strand
AGGCATGTTAGAAGTAGACTAGAGTAGAGCTAAAGATATTCTGAATATTTCTAATCTTCCGTGTTTCCGATGCGGAAATTCCTTGGATCGTAAAGGCCTTGAGATTCTGAGAACTACATGACTTTATAGGATTATTAGTGTACTAAATCAAGTTTCTTTATCAGTGATCATACGTCACCCCCAGATTTGACGTCCTCAAGGCATCGTACTCGAAAAGTAACGTCAGCAAACGTCTTTAGGAGTACAGTTTGAACGTCAAATGCAGTGCTGTTCAATGGGTGACGGCCATGCTGAATTGCGACGAACATTACTGTGTACATGTGTGCGTATAACATAATGATAAACGTATAAGTGTCATAACCAAATGTATCTACTATTTCTTTAAAATGGATTTAGACTTCATGAGCACCCTGTATACGTGCTTGAAATATATGTTGAAGGATACTTGATTTCGGGAAACTACTTCTTGTGCACTTTTGTTTTGTGGTGTTATTCGAACTTGAACTTCAGAATTACTAATCTGCCAGCTTAACCACTGTACTTTGCAAGCAAGTTTTTAAGGAGTGTGGTTTCCTCGAGAAATAGTAAAGGAAAAAATGGAAAGGTCTTATTGTTCTAGCCGATATAAGAGTCCGATTAAAGTAACAGCATAAATTTAGTGTGTAAATTGTAGTCACAATACTTACTGTGGCCGAAATATTATTTTCTTAAAAGCATGTAATTAATAAAGAAAATGTTATTTTTAAAATCGTACATGGTACAAAATCCAGGTCCTCGGCACCAAAATCGGGTAACTATATAGGAAAAGTTCCCATATTACGATCTTCATCACCTTATTTCAAACTATCAGAATTGGGCAACGATACATTTTTGCTTCACAAAAAATTTCCTATTTTTATTTACAGCCAGTAATTCTGCATGTATTGTACCTTGACCTAAGGTGAACAAATATGAGTCATACAATACTTTGTAAATGTCTTGATACGGCCACTTCTAACTTCACTGTTTCTGAATTTATTTCACCCAGTGCCTCTATTGAACAATGCGGAAGGTTTAAATGGTAGTGGTACGAATAGAAGTTCACTGGACAAATTGTAACAGCGATTGCTCTGTTACAACCCTTTTCTGTGCCTTACCTCCTCCTTAGCCACAGTTGTTTATGTAACAGACAGTGTTCATCAAGTACATCATCACAAAAAGCACACATTTCTAAATAATTAAAGAGGTCTTTCCTAGATAAACATCATAGTATTGATATTTCATTTGTTCAATCAAGCTCCATCAAATGAGTTCAGAGACAAAGGTAGAAACTTACATTAATACTACCAAAGGTGGAAATGAGATGTAGGGGTAACTGTAACAGAACGTTCGATCTTCCTTTTAATTCTGTCTATTGTAGTTTTAGTATAAGTTTCAACCCTTGTACTTTAACTCGTCTTATGAAGCTTGATTGGAGCCAGTGAAATAAATGTTGTGAACACGATTTTTAACTACGTCCAGATACGACCTCTCTGATCATTCTATAATTGATACACGCGAACTTTGCATCATAGTTTAGTACAAGGCAAATTATTTCTTTAGTTTTAGATGCCACAGTGAGTTGGAATTCAGTTCTCCTACAACACTAAAGTATACGGGAGGCCATAATTTTATATGAAACATCCGGAAAGCATACTCATGTCCGAGATAGACTATTAGCTTTGTACTAATTTTGGTGCAAAATTGCTGCGAATGAAGTATAGAAAGTGGCACGCGGTTTTTGCATTATCATCATATACATTTCTGTTGTAAAAATGGCCTACATTAGTGTATTAGATAATAATGTTCCTAGTAAACCTCTGTCTGTAATTTTAACACAAGGAAAATATCTTTTGTTCAATTGATGCTGTTCTCTTTTTCACGTTACCGATTACATTGGTATAGACTAATTCTCCCTGCCCCTTCTCTTTCTCTTTGTGTGTGTGTTTTCTTTTAAAAATACCAACGAAACTCATTTTCAGTTTGTGTGTTCAGTAGGTAGGTAAATAGGGAGTTGAGTCACTCAAAAAATTCACGCTGGAGGATGCTTTGCTATTTGTAATCTGACTCGCTAGCAAACTATTCAGTTTTTTATGAGGTCCTCTCCAAATACTTTTTTTTTAAAGAGAAAAAGGGAAGATACGTGAATACGTTTCTTGGAATGAAATTAAGGAGATGACATTTAATAAGCAATTTCATAACCTAAATCCTAGCTGGTTACGTCAAGGCAAGGTCGAAGAAGATAAAGAAACAATTGTGGTTTTGAAATCGTGATGCAATTATTGGATGGAAGTGTATTAAAGCAGTGTGGGGGGATAAAGACAAAGGCAACCTAAAGGTGAAAGGAAAATACAATCCAGGTGCAGAAATGATGAAAGACATAGAACCAGTAATTAAAACAAACACGAAGGTTTACGATATTTTTTTTTCATCCCGTAGTACCCTTCTCGAATACCGGTACTTGTGAAGATAAAAATAAAGTTTTTCATACAACATCTTAAAACAAATGAAACTTAAATAAGGAATGAAAAGACACAAACAACAATTTTCCTTACTGGAAATTGTGAGTGAAAAACTACATGGGTGTGGCTTTTTAACATGTCTACCCTTCCTTTTTGTGCCACCTAACCCTTAAATTAATTCAAAAATAGAGAGGAAAGAAAGAAAGAAGAATAGATGGGAATTATAATGACACTTTATCGAATGACACGCAAAGCTCAAAAACAAAACCGAGAAGTTCGAAAGGGAAGCAGAAATTATATGCCATTCACCAGTCACACAAAAATTATTGTGACCAACGAACTGATCGTGACTAATGGAGTTTTTTCTTTGAGGATTCAAGGTCGACTGATTTTTGTAATTGCAGAAATTAGCAATGAAAAGGTTGAAGCAAGAAGATGATGATAAGTAGGTTCATAAAGAAAAAAATCATTTGGTGTTTGCACTTTTTGTTATTTTCTTCCTAAAAGTAAGTCTGCAGAAGTCAGTATTGTCTCACGAACGCTTGAGGACCAGGTGGAGGGTAAGGGGAATATAATTTATGCAAATAAATATTACTTTGGTAGTGGTCTTGACATGAAAGCCGTAGGAAGTTTGTCATCCAGCCAGACCAATGCTTTTATTTTTATTTTGCCCATATATTTTGTTGTAGTGTTTGATTTTTTTTTTCTTCCCTTTTGTGATACAATCGTGAATAAAGTAACCCTGGTTAGATCACGTCCAATTCCCCTTCTTGCTATTTTTGGTACGTATGCTTTTCTTGCTCTTCCCTTCAATAAATACCCCATACTATCAGATTAATGATGACAATGGTACTAGTCATTATCTCTTCTTTATTAGTCCTGGAAAGAAGACCGCATTATTCCAATATATTACATGTTGCCGTACAGTCTACAATGAGGAACTACCACAGTGTGTTTTCGAAGGCGAATCTTTCTTTGAACCATTTCGCGCTGCCAGAATATATTATTATAACAAGCGTAGTACAAACTGTCTTTCTCACCTTACAGAGGATTCAAAAAACTGATCTATCTTGGTAATTTCCATCTCTTGAACGGATTACCAACTCACTTAAATAGTCCTTTGTCGGTGTCATATAAATAGTAGGGATAGCCATTTATGCATATTTTTACTCCGTGTGCCAGCATGTGAAGAAATGTAATGGATTCCTGTGAACTACTTCTGCAATTCCTGAGTGCACTTGAGTTCCACGTTGAACTCTTGCTGATCGTTTCTGTAGAGTGCTTTGGAGTAGCAAATAAATCCATTTCTGTGATTGCATCTACACGTAGTTATAAGTATTCCAGTGCACATTATATCTGTCATGTACAGTATACCACTCATCTAATAAACTTCAGCAATACTCAACGTATGAGCAGTGGTCGAGACATAACATTGGTCATTGTATTTTTTCTTCCAATGAGAATCAAAGCCTTCATTGACGTTGTAAAAACATGCTTGAGGATACCAATCTTTCAAGTCTAAATGTTGTATTTCTTGTGTCGCAAGCACTTTTGTAAATTTTTTTTTTTTCTAGAACGGGTATAGAAGAACAAAACCTTTTTGCGTATATTAAATCAGTAGTTAGCCTTGGGTTTGTCAGACCTTAGCTGAAAATAAAGAGAGAAAATTTGTTATGAGAATTGTGAAATGAAGTGTTAGCTATAGAAGCAGGAACTGTCTTTTTTATTTCAAAAGAAACTGCCGTTGATAGGTGGTGCTGATGTGTCCTTCCATCTTCTTCCGCCCGCTCCCCTGTCCTCTTCCACACAGACACATACAGAAACGTAATCATTTTACGAAGGAAAAAAAACAGAGAGAGAAAAGTCAAAGTGGAAAGGAAAGGGATATGACTAAGCACCCGTCGACTTATTGGCGGCAGCACTTGTCAGATGCAAGAAATGGCCTCGGTAGTCTTACCACACAGCCAATGCAAATTATCCATACACCCTCTGGGTGAAGTGAAGCGGGAAATACGACTGCAAGCGCGTGATGAATATTCAGCGCTATAGAACAACTTCTCTAGAACCTTCCACCCCCACCCCCTTTATTTCCTTTCATGCTTAGTTCTTAGTTTTGCCTGTTTTTGAAGAGGTCAGAGGGTTATGAGAAAGGGGCAGTTGCATTTTTTTTTTTATTAAATATTCTCAGAAGTTATTTGTTTTTCATCGAAAATAATAATCTTTACAAAGTTTGGAAGTTTACAGAACTTGAAAAGTACATATTGTTCACTGATATACGTTATGATTTCAGTGGTGTAGCCTATTACGTTTTGTCATTTTATTCATGTGAGTATTTCTTACACGCTGCTGTTTGCTGAGGATGGTTTATCTCGGACTGTATTTCATTCGCGGTAGCTTTGTACCAAAATTAATACAAGGCTAATTTCGATCTTGGGCATATACATGTCACCCCGATGGCTCAGGTCAACTTACGACTCAACGTATCTTAATATTTCACTGGAACTGAAGTACAGCTCAGTGTGGTACGTAAACTTCAAGTTAAAATTAGCCTTGTACTAATTCATGGCGCAAAGTTAGCATGAATTGAAGTGTGTGTGATACCGGTACTTTCAAAATATAATCTGTAAAAGTCTTGTTTTAAACTTCTACATTCTGTAGTAAAACTTTTTTCTCTCTTCTATCGAGCTTCTAATTTCTAAAGAATGCAACTTTATTTTTCATAGGCGGAATCGCCAACAAGAAAGGGGAAGCCATTACTGTGGAAACACTTAGATTTTAGCCATATCTCATAAAAATACACTGTTGCCAAATTTCATTTACTTTGCTGGGTTGCTATGACGTGTCTTTCGTGAGCGAGGGTAAAGTCAGGTGGGAAAACGCTGTCGACGAGAGGTGCTTAAGTAAATACCCGCGCTTACCAACATACAGAAGGGGTGAGACTGGAGGAAATTACATCGTAACCTCTCCCCTCTCTCTTTCCGCACTAGACGAACTATAGTTTCTTCCTGCCTACCCTACCAAACCCAAACTTTCGACATTTTCACTTTAGTGTGCTCCGTTTTATGAACAAATTTACGTGTTGCTTTGCAGTCCAGTAGTCTGCGCTCAATGCGCGGTAAAATCACAGTGGTTCGGAATCTACTTAAAACTGTAGATCCCATCCATAAGACATTGTCTCCGTCCGGTGGAAGGCAATGCCAAACCACCATCTATTCACTTTACCTATGAATCTGGCACCGAAAATTATTTGTACCGAGAAATACAATGGTGCATTAAAATATTATCCTCATAAACCCAAAATACCGAATTCAAATTCCTCGAGTTCCCGAAATCATGATTACATTTTTCACGTAGTTTTTACGATCGCATAAGATTGAATGTTCGCGTGGTACTTTAACCTAACAGCGAACTGTAACCATACACCATTCGATGTTTTTTCAAAACTTATTTTGTATGCACGAAACTCATTCAACGTTATTATAACTGCGAGTGATATAGTTCTGAATTCTCGCTAAAGTTTCTGATAGCTGCAGAATCGCAGCTTGCTTGTAAATGTGGAATAGTTCGCATTTTTGTTTTCCTAATCCAGACAGCTTAATCAGTAAACAAGATATAAATCCCAGATTACAACCTTTAATCTTGTAGTCAGGCACTTGAGTTACGAATAGTTTTGAAGTGTGCTCCTTCGTCAAGCTGTAATTTCTGGGCAAAGGGACAATCAAGTTAATCGCTGGAGTTTTAAATTGTGTAACTCATTTCTTCGTAAACTTTTAAAAATATATGAAATATATATTCTTTTCTTTGAGTTTGATACACTTGAACATTAAAATATCATATTTCCGCATTAACTTACAGATTAGCTGCACTGATGGATATTCTATTGGCAATATTTCCAGAGAATGTATAATTAGACTAAAAGCGTCTGGGGGTAAAACAACTGTAGGGTCACTCAACATACGTGACATCCCTGTTGCTTCTCCTTCTGTACCACATGTGTGTGTGTTTGTACGTGGTGCATGCTGAACGTTTCCGCTCCAGACAGACAGGAGTGTGCCTGGTTTTCCCCTTGACGCGTGGCATTCACCGACCAAAAGATCGAATCAGCGATGTTGAACACTCGTTTGACTTCGCGTCTAGGAGGCGTCTGATTTCTTCTTTCGCTCCATGTGCCGTGTGTGGTGAGTAAGGGAGATAAAAAATGACGTATTAAGTTCCTAACGCAGCTGAAAAATCCAATCTTTTGGTAGAAAATATTGAAAGTTAAACAAGGCATAATCACCCAACTTTCCATGACCAGTTCTTTTTCCATTAAAAAAAAAAAAAAATCAAATAACTGAACAGTATTTTTCCTTTTAGCTTTAAGTGGTCTATAATTGGTTTTCAAAAACCTTGAGTCCGGGTTAGCGGGGTGAAAGGACAGGAGGTATACGATGTTTCAAAGGTGAACAAAATATTGTCTTTTCGTTTAACGTATTTCCGTATTTAAGATCCCTGTTTCTCTCATTTTGTTCTTATATTAGTTAATTTCAAACCTACACTTAGCGCGGTTTTATTACCGACCAAGCTCCACCTACTTGTCACGTGATCTTGAAAGCACGTGACTGCGCTGCTGCAAATTTGCACACCCTCATCATACCTCCTATACCGTGCAGAAACGTTTTAAACAAAAAAATTTCTTCCACTTCTTTTTTTTATAGTGAGCAACAATGCGTATACTTGACAACTTTGCTGATAAGTTACGTCAAAACAAGCTTTCATTAACATGATGAATTACGTTATCAGTAGCCAATGAGAGAGAGGGCGTTGTTTTCTGCTATTTATGTTGCTTCTCCATGATTGAAAGCCGGTCAGTTCGTCACGGTGACTTTGTCACTTAAAAAGAAAATTGAAATTCAAACGTTCAACCAAATAACAAGAAAATTTAATATATTCAGTCGACAGTTATCTTGTTTGTATTAAGAGAGGGACAAAAAAGAAAAGCTGATCTATCTAAGTCTCTTAAGAAGAAAAGAATATATATATGTCAAGATAGTTTCCGGTATCAGATTGTTCTTAATTTCTTTTCTTCATTTCGTTATTTATCCAATTCCTTTCTCCTTTTTGTATTCTTTGTAAAGTTCTTGTAATTCTCCAGCTTCTTTACTTTGGCTTCGTTTAATTTCCGTTCTTGTATTTTTTCCTCTTGCTGTCTTTTTCCGGATAGGAAATCTCATTTCCTTTTTAAATGAATACTACTCCTTTTTTTTTCTAAAAAGAAAATCATTATTTGATATAAAACTCTATATTATTATAGCAGCATTTTTACATGATGTTCTTTATCGTTTCGAGCAAAAATATCGCAGATAACTACAACGAATTGCTAAATAGAGGAGAAGAAACAATGATTTTAAGAAATTTAAAAGGAAACTAGAAAAGAGACATGTTCTCTTTAGATAGTTTTTTTTTTCTTTTCACTAAATTTAGGTAAACTGTTAGTGAATTGAACACTTAATCTACCAATTAGAAACCGTTGCCTATTTTAAAATTTCTCTTCTAGTGAATTCGTTCAGAATAATAAAAGGTTCTTGGTATTGCTAATTTGCTTGTAGTGAGGAATTAACACAGAAATGAGCAAGAACTGAGTATTCAGTCCTTAATTATTTATCTGTTTATTTATTTATTTTTTGTGCGTTGAAAAGAACATATCTTCTTGGACCATGTACTTTGAAAGGCATAGTAGAAACACACAAATTGTTTAAAATATGAAATATGACCAAAAGAATATATATAGTTCAAGGAAGAGAGAAAAGGAAGGTAGGAAGAAAAGTGGAAAATAAATAGAAGGTAGAAAAAAGGAACAGGAAAAACAGAAAAGAAATGGAAAATATAAAGAAGAAAGAAAGTAAAAGTAAAAAGAGAGAATCAAAGTGAAGATAGAAAAGGGAAGTGAGCAGAAAATGCGGAAAAAATGGGAAGGTGGAAGAAAAAGAGAAAAAATAAAGATAAAGTAGAAGGAAAGTAAACATAAAAGAATGGGAGGTAGAAAGGAGAGAAAAGAAAGTGGGGTAGAAAGAAGAGAAATGAAAGGGAAGATAGAAAGGGAATGTAGTAAGAAGAGAAAGAGGTGAAAAGGAGAGAGTGAAGATGAAAAGAAGAGGAAAGTGAAGGTAGAACTAGTAAAATAAAATGAAGCTATAAAGAGAAGAAAGAAGAGTAGAAGAAATATAGAAAAGAAGATGAAAAGGAGAATGGAAAGGAACGCAATGAAAGGTAAGAAGAGAAACGAGATAGAATGAAAGAAAGAAAGCGAGGAAAGATGGCAAATGTAATTGAAAGAAAGGAAAGGAGGAAGAAATTCTATAAAAGATGGAAGAAAACGGAGGAAAAAATAGAAGAAAAAGTAAAGTATAAAGAAGATAATTTTCTCTTCTACTTTATAGTCCTTTATCATTTTATTAATATATCTCGTTATTACTTCTAAGGCCTAACCACGTCTGTTTAAGCCTCTTCAACACGTTGTTTAGATTTCGTAACTTTCTCAGTTTCAAAATATATCAGTTATATTGTGACCTTCCAAAGGTCAGAAGAATGACAGAATTTAATTAACAAGACATAATATCAGGTAACTAAAATCCAAGAGGATATTCTCAACTATGTTGAGTGGAAAGTTACACACAATATTTTTATTGTTACCCTTACCTTTAATTACTAGTATTACGGGCATAGAATTGTCGTATAAATATTTTTTGCGAATTGTAGCAGTTTCATTCTCACCACCAATTATTCCATCAGACCCCTGTGGGGTCACTCCCCAAATTCTAGATAGCCCCCCCCCCCCCCCCCCCCCCATCTTGAACATTTTTACGGACAAAAAACGATAGAAAAAAACCGTGCAAGACTTCACTTACACTCTCCCAATTTTGACTTTACACCATCTATCCCCAAACTGAAAATCCTAGCGGAATCCCTGCTCACGACGTAATGAAATTAAATAAAAGATAATATATAACTGAAACTGTTATCAATGCAGATACGTTTCACTTAGTATTAACTAAAAAGTTTTCTGTATAATTTTCCTGTCAGCTTTTCTCCCCCCTCAAAAGTGAGTTACTAGATCAGTAGTCTTTGGAGGTAGTCACTTACATATTCTTACCCTGTCACACCGTTGCACCTTTTGTCGTAATTTTCCTTTCTCCTGTATCTTGGTGCATGTCTTGCCATCATAAAGTGCCTTCTTATCTTACTACATCATACCTTCTATCGTGACAAAGGAAGTAGCAACAGTGGACAAGTTAGCTGTGATATATTGTACGTTGTAAAACAACCCATGTAAATGTGCCATCTTTGTTAATTATGCGTCTTTTGCCTTGTTGGTCTCGAAACGGCATATACACAACGGGGATTTAACCCCCCTCCACACCCTCTTTCTTCAGTTACCACTAAAGCACCTCTCTCTCTAGTCTCCGAGAGCCTCAGGAGTCTTGAGTTAAAGATATCATATGTCACTTTTGAGGCCGAAAACTCGAGACAGCCAGGTCCACAAGAGGATGACTCCTGGGAGAACATGACACGTTGGTAAGGGAGCAAAAGCGCTGCTTTGGGGCATCGTCCCGTGAAATGATGTGACGTCAGTGAAGTCGAGAAGGAGAGAGAGAGAGATGGTGGAATTCTACCTCCTCCTTCTTCTTACCCGTCTGAATGTTCGTGTTCATATCTAAAGAATAACAGCAAGAGACATCTAGCGAAAGGGTTACACCGTAAGCTTCATACCAGACAACGGACTTTTTTCTTTTTTAAGAGGGGAAAAAAGATGTCATATTACATTACTCTTACGTTATCATAAAATGAAACAAGTTTAGAATCATGCTGTCGTGGACCCGACATGTTTTACTTGTTTATTTTATTGAGTATAAACCATAAATAACATTTGATTATAACATCATTCAGTTCTCTGGCTATTTTTTTTGGCATATGTTATGGATATAACATGGATAGGTCTATCTCGTGAGCGCCAATGTGAATGAGGTCTATCTCGAGGCAGAGAAGTTTGTTGAAGGCGGTGCATATCAGGAACGGGAAGATAAGTGGGACCATTTAGGGAAAGCGAACAGTTGTAAAATTGTGTTGTCAAGAATGAGCAACCTTTTCTTATTCTTTTATGGTTGATTTGTTAGAATGTAAGCAATATGTTTTATATATGCCTGGTATGTTTGGAGTGATTATGACCGGACGAAATCACGTCATGGTCATCTAGCACAATGGCAGCAAAAAATTTACACACACTAATATCAATACAAGAAATACACACGACCATTCAACAAACAAAAAATACCTCTCCAAGAATCGGTCAAATAGAAAATATATATATTTTTAAATGTCAGTTCTGGGTTTACAATGGTTATGTACGATTTTTAACTTAATTCTAATAACTGGACAAATACCTACGCAATGGACACAAGTAATTTTATCAATTTTGAAACCAGCAAAATCATCTAAATATGGGAAATCCTATAGACCTCTTGGTCTCACATCAAATGTTCTAAAATTATTCGAACTCAGATTATAAAAACGCATAGAATGGTTTTTGGAAGCTGAAAATATTTTTTCCTCCAATCAATTTGGATTAAAAAAAACAACTTAGGAAAATATTTTTTCCTCTAATCAATTTGGATTTAAAAAAAAAAAGCAACCTAAATGTCACTAAAAATACAGAACAATCTAAATAAAAAATCTGATAACTTAACTAATTCTACATTCATAGATTTAACTAATGCATTCGATGTGGTGCAAATACAATATTGTTAGAAAATTAAAAATTCCATTTATCTATCAAAAAATAATCTGGGGACCCTTGCATCAAAGAACAAGATACTTTTATGTTAACGGAACTATGCAAAAATAAATAATAATCAATGCTGGTATCCCACAAGGTTCAGTTCTGGCAGCTACGTTATTTAACTTATACTTAACAGATATACAAGAACAAATTCCTCATTTCTTCACA
>JAGDQP010065129.1:0-11464 GCA_022664845.1 Lepisma saccharinum | reverse complement strand
TATGCAGACCCTGTTGGTAGATCTAAGCATTACAGAAAATTGCAGCGTTATAATGAACTCCTTTACAGAAAATAAATTTTTTTCAAAATCCAATTTTACACAATTCGTTACTTATTTTTCAGCCTAATTTTTAGAGTAAAGGAAATAATTTTTGAGAAAATGTGTTACCAAATCTTGAAAGTACACTTCAGGAGGTACATTCATAACGTTTTCTGATTCATTTCCTTAGCTCTTTTGTTTTTTGAGATGTTAAGGTTTCTTTACATAGCTGCGGGAGCAAAGGAACACCATCCGCCATGTTGGCGCCCCAGAAAAATAAGGGCGTTCTGACATCCTCAGACATGTAGGAAGTCATGCACAGAATATAAGGTTTTTCTAAAATAGTGATGCAGCAAATGTCGGATGATTTGACGTGGAATGACCCTACGGTCTGTACACACCTGAGAGACTGGCTAGGATAGGGTAGGGTGGCAATTGACTGGTTTGACTAAGAAAAACCCTCTTTTAAAGTTGGCAACCTCTCGGATCGTTCCCTGGACCTTTCGATTGTTAAGCCAACGCTCTGCTAACCGAGCTAATGCCATTAGATAGTTGCACTTTACGTTCACTGTGTGTAACTTCTAAAATGTAAACTATGTAGTAATTGAACAAAATAAAGGAATTTACATTTGCAGAATATTTTGTTAATGTTAGGTTGAAGTTAAAGGATTTTGGATCAAGCTTAAAAATCAATATGACTTGAAGAAAGGAACAGCTGTTTGCTTAGTAACGATTCTACTTTTGTTAAAAGTGATGGATGTTCAATGGATTGAAGGGATAATGTGGATCTGCCAATTTGCAGAAAATGAGATATATTTTCTGCAAGCATGAACCTGTCAGCTGATATCTAGCTGTTGTGGTGTGCTCAAGAGGTGGTTTATTTTCTGTTATCTACTAACGTTTCCAATAACGACTTTTCCGCTCTTCTGAAAAATGACGAAAAACTCAATACGCCCTTATCCAAATTTGCCCTTCAATTGTAACCGCAGATCGATTATTATTTTAATGATAATGAGGATTTGTATGGGTATCAGATGTTATGTTTGTTTGTAGTTAATAATGGTGTATTTGAAATTGAGCTTGAATAATTGAATAGCCAGAAGTAGTAGATATTAATTTGAGGGAACTGGAATCTTCTCTATATTAAAAAAATAGACTATTCTTGGCTTTAATGAGATTATTGCACACAAGGTATTACTTCAATATCCCTAGTGGAGAAATGAACTTCGAACTAAAGTAAATACAACCTAAAGGGTCATACGCAAATTAGTTTCATTATCTCAATAGTAATATTGATACCGAGCCGCCGTAGCTCAGTGGTAGAATGTTGGTGTAGCATTCGGGAGGTCGTGGGTTCGATTCCAGCGGGCGACTATCCTGACTGAGCTTTTCCAGGGTTTTTCCTTAGTCACACTAGGCAAATGCTGGGATAGCACCTTCAACATAGGCCTTAGCCAACACATTCCCCAGTCCTTTCCCCTTCTTTATCCCGGCCTGAGGCTTAGATGCCTAAAGGCCATAAATAAAATTCAGATTCAAGTACTATTTGTGATAATCAATAGGCACCTCTTGCTTGGATTAGCATTCCTGTATATATATCATTTCTTACCAGTTAGAAGGTCTGAAACATGGGACCGTTGGCTCATTGGTAGAGCGCTCACCTCGGGTGTTTCAGGTCGTCGGTTTGATCCTTGGTCCTGCATGTGGGCTTTGTGGTGGACAAACACCGTGTGTGTGAGTTTTCTCGGGAGTTCTCCAGTTTACTCCGACTTCCTTATTCCACCAAGCATCATCCATCCGGCCTGAGCCAAAGTTGCCTAAAGGCATTAAAATTAAATTAACAAGATCTGAAACTACAGGATTGAATCCAAGACGAGAAAAAAGGAAAAATCTTATTATTCTGTACTGGCATTTTGTATGTACTCTACTAGACTATGTATAACTTATGAATTATGTAATATACAGGAATGTACTACACATCATTATAGTATTCATTTGCAAGAAGTTTTATTAGAAGGTCAAAGAGCGTACGATTCAATCCAAAATGAGAAAAATATAAAAAACAAACATAATTCACGTACATTTGGCTGCCAGATTGGATAACGCAAGAGTGGAACATGCGGGGACATTTCAGAATATTACTGTATATTGTTAAAAGGTAGGTATTCTGGGAGTGTTATGAGGTTATTAATTTTTTTCCGGTTGGCGAAAATGTGGAGAAACAATGTAGGGAACTGTATATAACATTTACTCTAGTAGTTTCATTTTTTATATTTTTTTTAACCACCCACTCAGACGTTGATTTCCGAATAGTTCTGGTGCTAATTCTTACGACAGCTAGACTTTCATGTTAATGAAAAAAGAAATAAAAACAATGTTAAACTAGGCATTTTTTCCCTGAGACAGTCTGCAGACACCTTAGTTAGCTTTGATGGACTACGCTTCGAGAATGATTGCCACATTTGGAAAATGTTGAAACGGTCTTGAAGCTCCGTTTCATTTATTATTGTTACGATTTTTCTTATTATTGTTACGATTTTTCCTGTGTTGAGCTTCGAAGACAAACGATTCTTACTATGATGATCTCGGTGTCATCATTATTCTTTGACCATCTTCTATCATGTTTACGGCCAAAGGAATAATCCTTCGATTTTATTTTGTTTACCCACGTGTCCCCTTGAAAGTGAAGTTTCATTTTCTTCCTTTCTCACCCTTCTTTAGGGGAAAGACACACATAGAGCACCTTCTAGTTGTGAAGTTTGGCGAGGCTTCACTGGGGAGCGTCCGGAGTGTTTTCATGTTCGGCACTTAGGCTGTTTTTGCCCGGCGCTTGTCCCGTTTAGATCCTTATTTTGTTCTTGAGTAACACGGTTCAGATTTTCTGCTTTTAGTAGGTTGAGATGTGTATGTGCCCCCTTCCCTGTTTGGTGTGTTCTTTCTTACAGTGTAATCCGGAGAGAATAACGTGCACTTTTGAAATCATTATTCGAATTTTTCTTACATCATTCATTCAATTTTCAATTTCTTCAGTGTGTTCGTTGTAGTTAAAAGCGTTCAGTTTAAGAGTACATGTATAATACAATCATTTTTAGTCAGAAGACAGGTACACGATACTTAAGATATTTAGTCCAAGTGGTTTTCTATACATAACTGAAGAACATCGTGTAAGAGATTTCCTGCGGTATGTTAAAAAGAATTGTAATAGTTCATCACTGTCCTCACATCAGATCAATTAAATAGCAATGTATACTGAAACTTTGATTAATTACAGTTGTAGAATTTGTATTTGTGTGCATTTGTTTGTAACAAAATTCATTTACAAAATAACAATAACACTTAATTTACACCTAGAGTATTGCATTAGTTACTTGACAGCAGCGTGTTTTAGTTAACGTTTTATCTTCTTGTCTTTCAGATGCAATGCTAAGTTCTTGTGGAAGAGGATACCTCAGAACATGAAATCACATGCAGAGCTTAACCAGATCTGGCAAGTTGGTCAAAAAATGTGGCAGCGCGATTTCCCTGGAACTTACTCCGCCTTACACGTTGATTGGTCAGATAATGTATCACATATAATGGAAGCTCTTTTAGGTTAGTTGATAAAGTCCCAGTTTTATTCCTAAGTAAATACGTTAGAGATAGCTGACCGAGTGGATTAATGCGCCAGTGGGCAAAGGCTCGATTTTACTCTAGCGTCTAGTCCAGTAAATGAAAGTACAGAATTGTCTTTGATTTTTAGTTCGTGACATTGTAGTGTTTATGTTAACTACAAAAGGACAGTGATGATTGTTTTGTAAATAAGTAAGATTAATCAAAATTCAATGCACGTGAAGAAAAATTATTCATACTGTTACCTTTTATTCAGTACAAACAATTTTACTAGTGATTATGGTAAGTATGATCGATCTGCATCGTCGGTTACGAAGGAAGGTAAGGATTTTGGTTAGAATAAAAGGGAATTGAAGATGCTGAAACTATATTAAAAGATTTGTTAAAGTATGTGGAATCAGTGAAAACACGGTAGCTGAAATAGAAAGTGTTGCCAGTGACTTCGCTCATCCGTATGGGCAACAAAATGTGTCCATGTGTATCGCAAAAGAACATTGAACAGTTCTTTTACCTGTTGAGAAACTCTTAGAGACAACCCAGTGTCAGATCTTTCCAAACATTTCAGAATATTATCAAATAGCCTTTTTTAGGTTAATTCATGATTGCACAAACAATATCGAACGAACAGCTATGAAAGCGTGTTCCGTGATTTTTAAAGAGCCTGAATGAAATACAGATAGGAAAAATGTACAGCCCAATAAAGCCCGTCACCTATATCACACTACTTATTTCAGGTAACTTTTTTTAAAAAATTTTTATTCATTACATTATCAGTAAATTCCACAGTTCACGTAAATTTCGATGAGGATATTAATAAGACAAACTAATCTCCACGCACATTTTGATCAACATGTTAATAAAACAATTATAGTAATATTCCCCATGCGTTTAGTTGCAACTATATGATCTGGCAACATTTGTAAAACCGTTGAAATCTAAATTCAAAAATATATAACGTAAATGACGATGAAGTTCAAAATCTTAGAAATCACATGTTAAAAATTTTTGCACTTTTTTATTATTATTATTATTTATATTCTTAACTACACGTATCCATACAGAAACATGTTTTTCGAAGGAAAGTGGAAAGTAATTAGCGGGAAGATTTTTCCATTGCTAACAAGGATGATATAAGATTATGTATGTTGTAAATATGTAATGTTTTTTCATAATATGCTTCCTCTGTGCGTAGAGAAATGTCATTATTTGTTACAGTTTACAAGATTGCGTGTTTCATTTCGAGGATAGTTACTATTTACAGAAAAACGGGTTAGTGATAGGTAAACCCACTGTCCTAGATATTGTTATAAATAATTTTGAAATATCAAACTGTCAGACAAATCGACGATGCTTTAATCCTATATAAACAAGATGAACACTAGATTATTGTATTCAGTCAGTTAAACCAAATTCATCCCAAATTAAAATCTACAAGTGAAGTGGAATCTAATGGGAAGATAGGTTTTCCCATGTAACTATTTACCGGTCGAATAACAGGTTACAAACAGCTGTGCATCGTATACTGACTGCAGGAGAACGGTATCTGCTGTGTATTTAATATTGACCAATATAGATGTATAACAGATGCAGCATATTATCAAATAGTAAACAATATAAAAACATCACTCAAAAACAGATGATAGATACAAACGCCTTAACTTCTAATGCTTATAAATATTGGTATCACAAATTGGACTGAACGATTCAATAATTACGTAATAAGATAACCACTTCATCTCCCATGCGTTCTTTATTATCATATAAATACTCTTATTCCATCTATTGAGTTCCGGTCCACCCAAAATCAGATACAACTTCCGATATGACTATAGATACGAACTCGATGGAGTTCAACTAGAGTTGATGTAATTATACACATTCTCTGTACCTAAATGTTAACCAACAACGCTTATTGACGTGAAGTACGAATAGACTAATTGTATTCACTCCTTGGATATTTCTTGTACAGAGAAAGATTTGAATTACAATAAGTTAATCAAGAATATATAACATAACAAGACTGTTTACTTATACCGAATACAATAAACAACAAAGCATATTCTCGAACAATAAGAGGTCTGTTACGATGCCCGACGTAAAAAATTCAAAATATGCGCTAAGAAACAAGCGACAAACGATATCAACAAGAACTGTTGCCAAAACATGAGAACTCAAGGATTTACGATATAACGATAATATGCCTCATGGCACTCACCGGTACTTCCTAAGAAAAGAACTTCGATTTCACCAAAAGAAAATTGGTAGCATTTCTTCTGGTCTTACTTAAAGCGTAGTTCATGGTCCAAATAAAAAGATCATCTTTCAAAGTAAAGATGAACAATCATTCATTTCACTGTTGTATATAGGGTTCACTGGAATAGATCCATCCAACCTATCTTATACAACTCACTGGCCTATCCACTAAGTGCTATCTAAGTCAAAAGGTAAAGATAAATATTAGATCATTGGACGATCAGTCCATGCAAGTTCAGTGTGCTTTTTTGTAAGCCTCTTCTGGGCTGGCTGACAAAAGCACAAATCACTGATGTCCACATACTTAGTCATTTCCTTGGAAACACGATATAAACTTTTTTTCAATAACAAATAATAAATGGTATAGAACATGACATTTGTTTGAAAGAAACAACATTTTGATAATAAAACGTATAATAAAGTTATTTTTCAATTATTTTCCATGTGTAGGGTATAAATAGCTTTGTAGTTCTTTACGTTCAAATCATTGCCATTTGTGGAAGTATAAAATTGTTTTTCCACTTTCAGTAGCTTAGAAATTTGCTTTTAGAACTAAAGTGAACCAACTTAATGTGTTTCTTTTTTATGAAATCAGTCAAATATTATCTAGCAATTACACACTTCGAGTAGCTTTCCTGATATAGAACCATCCGTTCTAAATTCCGTACCAAGCCTGGAAATATAGGTGAAAACATTTTGTGAATCAAGCCTTGCTCGTTCATCCAGGCGATTATCTCGGTTTTTGGAGTAGTTGATTCTTTCTGTGATTTTTCCTCTTTAGACTCATTACGTGGTTTTGATTCTGATGCCTCGTTCTGATTATTTGTGACTTCTCTGTTCCCTTTCTTTGTTCGTTTATTAGAAGATCGTGAAGCTGTCTCTTCTATATTAATTATTTGTTCCTTGGATTCATGTACTTCCTCCACCTTTGCCTTACTATTCGGTTCATTTTTATGTACTGTTACCAGAGAATCGGAATTATCTCCTTTAGTTAATTTCTCGGTAAACAATTGAAGATTCTTTACAGTGTCACTGAAGGAAGAAATTAATTGCGATTGCACAGCTTGATTGTTGCAAATATTGTTTGCCATGCTTTGTCCAATACTAGTGATTAACTTCTCAGTGCCTGCGGTGTCTTTCTCGGCGAAACCCATGCATTGATCTTGTTTATGCGATGACTTTTGTATCAACCGACCATTCTGGAAACAGTACTCTTAAGCCTTCGTTACCTATGATCATAGGAGTTAATTCTGAACGAGTTACTAAGAAAGATAATATGAGATCTTTATCCTTGTGGTTTACTGAAATGTCTATGGAACCTATAACCTGTAACTCCGTATTGTTTATCAGTCTCGGTACCTATTTCTGAGATCGAAGTTATGAATATCTCCCAATTGCAATAATAGATCCATTGATATTACACTTTTTTGATGTGCTGTATTTGGGATAGCTTTATATGTCTAATCTTTAATCTGTATCTCCACATAAGGAATCTCAAGTTCATCACGTTGTTTGAAGTATTCTATATACATCCATACGTGAATATGTCATTTAAACAACGAGCATATGATACAGGGTGTTCCTCTGTTGAATTATGGTCTGGTTGTAAGTTGCACAAAGTTCTACATATGGTACCGTATCAATTACATTTTTATTTTGAGCTGATATCATGTTCTCTTGCTTCGTTTTCAATTTTGCTTGGCATATACGTCTAATATGATCTATTTTTTTTTTCCCAAATCTCTGCATTTGAGTTTAAATGCAAAACAAGATTTGTAACTTTTTTCATCCACATGTGTACCACCACAACGGTTACGTTTACGTTTACCTTTGTTGTGCGATTGACTAGAAGTATCTTTATTCCTGATTACCTGTTGGACTTCTTCCAGTCTAGCGTTAGACTCCCCTGATGATCTTGTGGAAATATCGTGCATCGTTTTCTACTTCTTCTTCCAAGGTTAGTAGATCTATTGCACCTTGTAGCGACAGTTTCTCATTTGCAAGTAATCTTCTACGTACATCTTCTCTGAAGACACCCACCACTATCTGATCTCTCAATAAGTTATCAGTTTGAGGACCGAAATCATATTTCATGATTTGCCTTCGAAGTATACATAGAAAGTCTGCTCCTGACTGGAGCTCTGTTTGCCTTAACGTGTGGAACCTGTACCGTTCAACCATTATATTACGATGATATCCGATGTGTTGCTTCAGTAAAGTCTGAATTCCTTCAAACGATTGATCTTGCAATGTATCTGGCGCTAACATGTCTTTCAACGTTGCGAACAGCTCGTGTGTAATATTAGCTAAGAATAAGGAGTTTCTCCTTTCTGCTTTTACACTATAATAGGCATCACAATAAGCCTGAAATTGCTTTAAATACACGTTGACATCCATCATATTAGGATCGAATTTCTCGAGAGTAATATTAGCTGCCATGACCTCAATCAATATATAGTACCACACCTCCTGGGAAAGGTGTATCTATCCACAATTCACGTAATGTTGTGTTACAAAACTGGTAACGTTGACAAAATCTAAGTCGCGTAAATTCTTGCACACCGTAACTGCGCCATCATAATTTGCTGTGTATTTAATATTGACCAATATAGATATACATAACAGATGCAGCAAGTTATTAAATAGTAAACAATATAAAAACATCACTCAACACATATGAATATATTTAAACGCCTTAACTTCTACTACTCATTAATATTGGTATCACAAATTGGACTGAACGATTCAATAATTACGTAATGAGATAACCACTTCATCTCTCATGCATTCTTTATTATCAGATAAATACTCTTATTCGATCTATTGATGATAGACTTGAGGCCTTTGGTTCCAGTCCAACCCAAAAACCAGATACAACTTCCGATATGACTATAGATACGAACTCGATGGAGTTTAACTAGATTTGATGTAATTATACACATTCTCTGTGCCTAAATGTTAACCAACAACACTTATTGACGTGAAGTACGAATAGATTGATTGTAGAAAAAATTCTCATTCACTCTTTCTATATTTCTTGTACAAAGAAAGATCTGAATTACGATAAGTTAATTATGAAGACATAACATAACAACAAGACTGTTTACTTATACCGAATACAATAAACAACAAAGCATATCTTCGAACAATATTGAGATCTGTTACGATGTCCGATGTGAATAAACAGCTATTCAGAATATGCGCTACGAAACAAGCGACAAACAAAATCAACAAGAACTGTTGCCAAAACATGACCACTCGAGGATTTACGATATAACGATAATGTGCCTCACGGTGTTATCTTCTCACACAAAACGAACATAACGTGTTTTTTTTTTCTGAGACCTTATTATTTATGCACTAACCCTTGAAGATACAAATCAGATAGTTATTAGCCAAAACAATGGCTATCAAGAAGCCAGGTTACTGGATTGGTGTAACGATCAAAAACTGTCATTACTATCAGCAAGCAATCCCACGCCCATCAAGAACGAAAGAAGGGTACGTTTTCTACCGAGCGGCTTCGGCTCAGTTGATGGAGCATTTGTTTAGCAATTTGGAAGTTCTGGAAACGATCCCAGCGGCCGCCCATCCTGACTGAAGTTTTTCCACGGTTCTTCTTCAGTCATACCAGGAAAATGCCACTACTAACTAGGCTCTGGCCGACTACCTGCTAATACCGTATCCCGGCCTAACCTCGAGATGCCAAAGGTCATAAAATAAATTCATATTCAGACCTACGTTTTCTATGATTTTAGAAAGATAAAATAGAATTTATAAAAATAATAAACTAACTCCTATTTAAGTCCAGCCCAAAACAGTGGTTAAATATTTCACCCAGTATAGATGTTACTTTCCCTAAAAGACACAGGCAGTTGTGTGTATTCAATAACTTGTGAATACAATAATAATTATATGGGCCAAACATTACCTCCGGGTCAGGTTTAAAGAACGTATACACAATTAAAATATGCAGCACCTTAAGAATACCCAACATGTTATTAAAATGCATCTGTGTTGCAGTAGACAGAATCACACATTAAGATAGTATGTGAAAGTGATCATATACTGTTATATAAAGAAAACTAAAGATTAAAAGGGAAATAATACATCATATTGTTCCAGTTGTATATGCATAAGTAACACAGAGATGAGAGAACTATATTTAGACCTCAAGTAACAAGAGAAAGAGATAGAATGAACACGTATACGAAGACTAATGAGAGAAATAGTAGTGGTTCCACACAGCGGACGACGAATCAAGTTTTGATTAATCTACTAACATATTACTTAAGTCTCAAGATGGGATCGTATAAGATTATGTATTAAATATGCTATTCAAACGGAAGCGGAAGAAGTTATGGATTAAGAGATGTTGAACCTTGAGACCATGTTACATTTTTGCGCTCAAACCGCGAATGAAGACTCCTTACTCTTCATCACGCCGGGCCTGTGTGAAGGAGCCTTCATTCACGGTTTGAGCACAACAATAAATCCTGTCGTAAACCTTTATCAACTCTGCATCTTCCTCCCCCTCTCTTCCCGTTTGCACAGTATTTTCGATTTATAACCTTATACGATTCCATTCTGAAACTTAAACGTATTGCGTTAGTTAATTGTTCCAAACTAGATGCGTCGTCCGCTGTGTAGTGTGGGGCCACTATCGTGTACACGTGTTCGTTACACTTCTCACTTGACAAAGACATCATAGAGGTCAAGATATAGTTCTATCATCCGTGTGTTATTTTGTGTATATACAATTAAAACAGTATGATATATCTTTTCCGTTTTTCTTAAAGGGCCGTTCGGCTTTCTTAACATAATGAAAAAGATGTTCTACACACTACTATATGATAAGAGAAAAAGATGAAGAGATAAGGAATATATATATATATATATATATATACAGATGCTTATCAGAATAATGGAAACACCTGTAGTTGGCAACACGTCAGATGTATGGGTTGGCAGTGGTGTCGTGGCGACCGCAGCGCCGGACTGCTGGTGGTGGTGTGTTAGGTCGGTCTCCATACTACGTCAGGCGTCGTGGAACAGGAGTGTGCAGTGGCTGCAGCAGACGGAGGTAGTGTAAAATGGGAGACCTCTCAGAGTTTCAAAGAGGGCAAATTGTTGGTGCGCGGTTATGTGGAGTGAGTGTGACGGCAGTGGCTAGTGTGTTAGGTGTGTCGCCAGGGACAGTGTCGAAGGTGATGACAGCCTACACAACACACGGGAAAACCACATCGGGGAAGCGGAACAGTGGGCGGAAGAAAAGCATCAGTGACAGGGCACGCCGGGTATTAAAGCGCATTGTCACGCGGAACCGTCGTGCCACTGCGGCGCAAGTGACGGAGGAACTCAATCAGCACCTCCCCCAACCTGTTTCGACAATCACAGTCCGCCGCGAATTACATGACATGAACTTACGGGGTCGTGTTGCACGGGCCAAACCTCTCATCAGGGACCAGAACGCTTTAGCACGCCGCAAATGGTGCCGCGACCATGCAACTTGGACCGTTGACGACTGGAAACGTGTGGTATGGTCGGATGAGTCACCATTCAC
>JAGDQP010065128.1:0-11464 GCA_022664845.1 Lepisma saccharinum | reverse complement strand
TCTAACAGATATTGTACATAATATTTTACATCAGTAACATGCTGTTGATATAGTAATATATAAACTGTTTGTATAGTAATCCAGTACATAATGCGTCTTTTGGCCCTTGGAAAAACTTTGAATGCCGGATAGTAGATAATCTGTTCAGAAGTAAACGTGTAAAAAAAGCCTCGAGTAATACGGTTCATAATTCTTTTGTACTGCAGCCAGATATTGATGGTTGTGGTACACTCTGTGATTCGATACACTAGGCTGTCCGGTTTGTGACATAAAACACATAAAGCACTGGTAATTAACGCTTCTGATATAAACGTGTCTTATTGGGCCAGATCTGATGAATGAGTTGAAACCCTAAGGTTTGTAAATAAGGCAGGCGTTGAATTTCATTAACATTTAGCCATATGGCAGACCAGTCCTCCTCCATATGAGTACGTTGTACTAATGGTAGGAGGGGTTCACTTGTTGTGCTTAAATAACTATAAAAGACCTTGACTGTCCAGACATCGATGGGTAATTGATAGGTACGCATATAAGTATGGCACATAAAGTATCAGTAAGGTATGGGAGTATAGGTTTCCAATCTTGGATATTAAGCGGGAGTGTGTTATCTATGGTTTGGCAAACGGATTGAAGGACCTGGCCGGGAAAGGAACTAGGAAAATGGCTGAGGATTTGAACAGTGCTTAACGCTTCAGCCTGTAGGATAAAGTCCCTGAGATTTAAACCGCCATCCTGTAATGCTAGGTGACAAGTACGGCGGTGGATGCAGAAAATATGTGTATACCACAAAAAATGACCGATCCATTGACCAATTAACGCTTGGAACTTTTTATTAAGTGGTAAAATTTGCATGACATGGGTTGCCTGACAAGATATAAATATTCACAAATTGGGCTCTAGCCAAAAGGGTGGAGAAACTGCTCGTATATTTTTTCAGTTCACCAATGATGCGTTGTGCCAGACGTTGTGAGTTAATGTCAATCGTACGTTAAATAGTTGGAGCCCAGCGAATGCCTAAGTAATCGAGAATGGATACTTCCGTGCCATACTGTTGATACGTAGCCTGAGGAACATTAGGCATGAGTAAGAATTGCGTTTTATGCGGATTGATTTCGATATTAGAGGCAAATTTGAAAGAATCTAAAATTTCCAGAACCTTTTGTATTTCGCGTTCGTCCCTCGCGATCCAGATCGCATCGTCCATGTAGACAAGCGCCTTGAGCGTATTGTGACGGTATGTCATACCTGTCAAGTTAAATTTGATCAATTGAATGACGTGTCAATGCGAGCAGGAATAAGTGGGGTGACAGACTGGAACCCTGGTTTAGGCCTCTTTCCATACGGAATTCAGATAGCGTTCTACGATTGACTTGTAATTGCATAGTGCGTATTTTGAACATATGATTGAGGAGGGTAAGGATAGCTTGGGGGAAATTCATATGCATCAATACTTGTGTTAAATATTGAATGTTTACAATCGAGAAAGCATCTTGGAAGTCCGTTGAGACAACCACAAAGTCTGGCACACCTTGACATTTATAAATATGAAGTAGTTCTCGCAAGTCTGCGAGCATGACCTGTATGGGGCGGGTATGAGCCACGCCGCCCTGACTATCATCCAATAAGGCTGTCATATGTGGCTGAAATCTTAACATGAGCGCTTTATCTAAGATTTTATAGTCCACATTAAGTAATGAAATGAGATGATACTTGTTAGCAGTTTGTTTGGGTATGAGTATAGCTAAAATTTCGGAAAAGGGCTGATCGATGGGCTTATCGTGTAAAAAGGCATTAAATAGGCGTGTGAGAATCGGAATAATTAATTGTTGAAATTTGAGGTACCATCTGACCCCGAAACCGCCTGCCCCAGGGGACGTACCCTGTTTCATACTTTTTAGCGCTAATAAGAGCTCCTCAGAGGTGAAGGGTTGCTCCAACTCGGTAGCTGCTGTGGGGGAAAGCCGGTTTCAGGTGGGGACTTGCTTCAGAAAAGCAGCGGGATTTGATTCTTTTTGTTGAAAAAAATCTTTGTAGTCTTGTCTAATAGTATGGTATTTGTCCTTACCTTCTACTTGTAACCCTGTATTATTGATATAACTATTGATAATTTTTAATTTCGCTCTCTTACGTTCATTAAGGATATGGGGGTAGAGGGGGTCCTCCATCACCGCTAACTGTTTCAACTTAGACCGTATGAGCTGCCTTGGATCTGTCTATTCTGTAATTTACGGAACACACTTTGCGTGTGTTTCACCTGTGCGAAGCCACTTTGTGTCTTCCTGTGCCAAGACATTGTAATGGTTCAACCGTTCATAATAATACTGAACCTGATGCCTTTGTTCCTGGTGTAATTGTTTACAAAAGTTTTTTGGTTCATATCTAAGATTTTTTTTTTAAATTTACCCACCAGCGCTGTAAATTGGTTTGCACCTGTGGTTTCGTTTAAAAATTGTGCCATATATTATGAACTAATAATACATAGTCAGGGTAATCGAGAATAGAGTCATTACATTTGCAAGTGTATTTACAAAATAAATGGGTCGATATCGACCCGTGCAAAGAAACAACAATCATTAAATGATCAGAAAATATGAGCCTTTCCAATGCCACCTGTTGTATTTTACCTCTAAAATGATGGGAGACATAGATAACGTCGATACGCGAGCTCCCTTGCGGGTAGAAGTAGGTGTGGCCAGGCTGGCCGGGCCGTAATTCTGACCAGATATCTATTAAATTATATTCGTTGAATATATTTTGTAAACCTCGACCAAGATTTCTACCCGTGGCACTAACTATGTCAAGTCTAGTAGCATTAAAATCAGCTAATACAATAATTGGATAATTATGGTGTTTCTGAAGCTCATTACCTAATACATTATTACAAAAATGGTCTCGTTCTACACTATTTTGTGAGCCACTTTTAGCATAAACTGCTATTAACACGAGTTGTTGCACTTTGACCGATATAAGCCTACCACTGTCGTGTAAAAAAAGGTCACTGTAAGTTAGATCTTGTCTTAATAACAATGATAGCCCGACATGATTATTATAATTATCAATTGTATTGTAATTGTCAATTAGCCAATGTGTAACTGTTCAAAAAGACCATCATAGGAATACTATACCCAATGATAACCACACCCGTCGCCTATGATAGCCATTAAAAGAAGAATACAATTTGGTAAAAAATACATATTCACATGTATGTTAGGCAACAGTGCATAATATTTAAGATATGGAAAATGTAATGATATTTGTAGTCGAATATTTGAAGCTACGTTAAATGGGTACATAAAAAGATGAGTTATGCAGGTGCAAGCTGAAAACCAGTTCTCGTAGAAGTGCATCCTACGTGAAAACTTTCATGAAAATGCTAAGGAAAGCGCTAAATCGTTGCTCGTGAATTAAATTGTAACATTCCGAGCTTTTTAAAAAGAATCAGGTCTTAGAAGCACCCCCTACTATCTATTTCGTAGGGTCTGTAGATAATCTCCTTTTTTTTAGCCAAACACGAAATTTTGAAACATTTCACCTCTTTTGATACCAGTCTGTAGCCTACACCCTATTTCACATCAAAACATTTACGGCAAAAATATTTTGCTTTGGACAGTGCTGCATACGACTGCGCTCACGTTTCATGTGCCCATAGATTGCACAAAACACACTGAATGCAATCACCTGTATTCGTAGAACTTCTCTGGTAGTAATATTTTCCACAAGACACGCAGCAATCAGAAGCATCAGCCGACAACTTCAATTTCTTTCTGGCAGAAAAATTCTTACCAGTGGTACGAGCGATACAACTGGAAATAACAATATGGGTTTGTTGGACACTGTTCGAAGTACCTTGGAGAGACCAAGGATCGCCTTTGCCTGTGGTACGCGTGCGCGTGAGACCTTGAAGTTGCTTATCGCGAAATATCTTCGTTTTATTTCGAGAAACGGGATTTAATTTATGCGGTTGCACACGTTTGTTTCTTGCCATAGTTTGTGTTTTCTTCAGTGGAAGATGGGACAATGTAGAGAAGATTACGTGCTTGTCCGTACCTGAACGGGAACGAACAACTTCGTTGTTTTCACACGCGAAGGAAGAACAGAGTTTAACACTGTTACATGTACTTGAACACCCTTCAGCAACTTCGTCATGGGAACTAGTTACACGAACAGTCTCAGAACATCTGCTTTCATGTGCACTGTGATCTGGGGGTGGCTCACAAGCAGTCTGATGTGGAAGTTAATGCGACAAAGGCATGGTCTGGAATTTTGCTTGGCATCACAGGAAAAATCAAACATCCCGCAAAACCATTCACAGCATTCTGCAGTGTAGCAGCCTTCGACTAAGCTTAAAAAATACACTGCCAAAATCTCTTTTAGGAAAGTTCATTCCAGGGTTGTGTCTTATGCACTTGTTTGTTGCTGCATTGTAGTGCCATTTCAATGATTTAAACACATTTTCTGCAACAAATTCCAGCGTTTCAAGGTGATTTATATGTGAAAACTGTCCATCAAGAAGGAGAAGAACTGGCTCAGCAGTACACTTGGAACGTAAGAATTTAACGTCGCCCTATGATGGCCACGCTGACCATCATACAGACCATTCGCTGTGACCATCGTAGGGATACGAGAATCGCCCTCTCATTTGACGTCACAGGCTATACACACGTGACTGCAAGAACACCACGCTGGGCAGCCACTGAACCTCTGGTAACAGCAAGGATGACGCAAACGGTATATTAGTGTTGAACACAAATTACGCCTACAATCACGCAATGTTTTCATGTCTCATTTTATAACGTACCCTGTAAATGTATATATTTACACTTTATAACACAACTACACTAATACTAGTTACCAGAATTTCCAGCGAATTGGACAGCCCTCTTAGCGTGTCATCACGTACTACCACACAGCATTACTACTGTCACCTGTTGCGTGTGTGTACGAAAATATCAAGGGGTAACCATCAATCATACCCGGAGTGACCATCATCGGTCACCTTACTCAATGTCTGTAGTTTGTTACCTCGTAGAGCCTAAACTACTTGACCGATTTTAACAAATGAGGTGTCGTTGGATTCATCTTGATCCAGATCCTAGGTTATATAAAGACGAAATAATATATCCAACATGGCGGATTTTAATTTCAGAAGAATTTCTGATAGTGGTTTCTAGATGAAAATATATATGTTGAAAACGATTTGTTTGAATGGAACATAATTTTCGTACCGAGATTAGCTTCTAATATTCTCACCTCGGCATTGGATTTACTTAACTGAAAGTTAATATGTTTATAAGCAATGATCAATATCGCATTAAAGCGTTTATTGGTATCCTACTTCAATAGCCAGAGTAACAAATACATTCTAACACTCAGAATCCACTTAGTTTACTAACGAAGAGATTGCACGGTCTTTGAATTTTAGTTTTGGAATAGGCTTAGAGTGATAGTAGTGTACCCTTCAGGTAATAACATAAGAAAATACTAGGACGCGCTATTCACCCAGTTGCGAGTAAATATGGGACAATATGAGAAGAGATCTTCAAGAAGCAGGTGTTTATTATGAAAGCTGGCCTGATCTTGCCTAGGATAGAATCCATTGACGAACGTTTGTTACTGCGACGGTGAACTTCAACATTTTACGGCATAAGAGATGTCCTAACGCCTGAAGTAAACTTTGACCTATCTTTACTCGCAACTGGCTGAATAGTGCGTCCTAGTATTTTCTTATATTATTACCTGAAGTAAAGGTAGGCTGAAATATGCATGAACGTGGCAATTTTCCAGCAAGTAACAATAATTCGTTCGCGCCAAGTCGATATTTCAAACTAATTCCATTTTTCCGATTGATTTATGTAAAAATGCGTGGTTGCATAACTTCAGAGCTAATCTACGAACTGCCATACATTCAACGAACTATTGATTTATTTGTTATCAATTAGATAGAATATCACTGCAAACCTGGATGGCGATGATTAATCATGTAAACAGTACAGTATTGGGTAATAGACGACCGCAATGCTCAGGTGGTTACAGCTGTTAGGTCATGAGACAGCTAAAGTTCCGCGTTTGAGTCCCGGCTGGGAATCAACTTTGTGTAATTTAAAAGCACAAAACAAGAACTTAATGGAAGTGAGATGGTATAGGGCTATTGGTTACTAAAACGACCCATAAATACGCTACAAGTGTGTAGGGTTTATTTTTAGAAATCATGATAAGAGAATGTCACAAACTTATTAATAATTATGATAAAGGAAAGAAATGAGACAAGTTTGAATTCAGTTGATATAACGTGCACAATATTCCAAACACATTTACGTCCGACGGTTCTCATGCATTTGTACGATTAGATTATGGAATCTGGAAATGTTGAAATCTGCCTATTCATCACACAAAAAAAAGTTAAGCGAGAATGGTGAAATGTGGTTGCGTTTTAACTTGAAAGTTCAAGTATTGAAATTTCGAGCAAGAAATTCTGCAAGGAAGATTTGTGTAATTGCAAAATAACAAGTTCTAAATAATTTGAAGTTTGTGAAAGAAACTACCAGGCGTGGTTGCATAACAAACGGATGTAAAATTTTTATTCTTTTTACACAGAATATTATTATTCACAACAATCTGCTGAAGATTAGGGAGATGAAATGAAGTTGAATAGGCGTCGATGTTCAAACGAAAACATTAATTATGTCATAGTACAGAAGAATAAAGGTTTCGGTGAGTAAATGTCGGGTTCAAGTAATAAATTATTTTAAGTGTCTTTCTAGAAATGTATTCATCTGCACATGGATGTACATTGCCGAAACCGTTCCGAACACAGGTTGGATTTTCAGGATAGAATGCATCTTTACTGCATACCATGCATTTGCATATGCATCCAATCGAAATAAGTTCCTTACCTGCCCCATTCCTTCCTTTCGAAGATTGATGGCCAGCAAAAATTCTCTGCCAGACATGTTCCGAACTTAGGCATAACTACCTTCTCAGAAATGTCATTTGAGGGAAAACCATGTGAATACTTTTTGTTTTTGTCCGGTTTCATATTCCAGCCACTTCAACTAGCTAAACAATAAACTGCTCAAGTTTACACTGTAAATCACGCACTGTAAAAACTGGGGGAGAGCCAGTGGCGAACCAAGAGTTAGGTTTAGAGGGGCGGTTCTTTGCCTCCCAGTTGTTGGGAGGGAACAGATTAATAGAAACAAAAACGAAGGTAAAATATGAATATCTGGGTCCGTCACTTTCTCTGAAAACAGGTAGTATAATGTACTCCTAATTTTTGAGAATCAGTGAAGGGCACACGAATTCTAATTTTACCATCGTTTTTGTATCTATTAAGCAGTAAAGAATCGCCCCAGTAAACCCACCCATGGTTTCGCCACTGCCCCTCAAAGAATTTTGTATTCCCAATTGAGGTACAGTTTTTAGGGTGTGACTATAAGACCCAATAATGACAGTCTCTGTAATTGTGTCTGTACCTTGTTGTGTAATAGGAATAGCAATTTTATATTTACTTAAATCATTCTGAAATGTAAAAATGAACCGATTAGACAATCGAGTCAGGGTTAAAGGACCGACCACATCCATTGCACATTTTTCAAAAGTGCATCTCCGTGATCACCAGCAGCATGTGTAATTTTCGTAGTCTGACAGGAATGACCTTTTTGGATATAATTTTATATATCTGATTTTTAAATATGTGCATTGTTTCTAAGCATAATTATTTAATAAAAAGTATTTTTTTCTTGTGCGTCCTATTGACACCTTGATGTCCAGCAAGTGGAGAATTGTGAAATCCATTAAGAATTTGTTTTTTTATATCTTGGGACAAATGTTCGATTTCCATATTGGCCTTTTTCTTCCTTTGTTTCGTCTAATTCAGTTAGAAACAAATTCCGAAACGCTATCTGAGTCTGCATTTTCATGGATCCTGCTGAGGGCGTATTTTTCTTTCTCATCCGGTATTGGATCTGGTCATTATATTCTTCAAGTTCTATCCCCAACGCGTTAACCGATAGCTATCAAGTTGTATCGTCAACGCGGTCCTTAACATTAAAATTCAAAACTAATCGGTGATTACCCGGTAGGATGAGAATTGTCCTTTCGTATAAGTACAGGCGGAATTGTCTGCATGCCCAAACAATGGCATAGCATTCCTATTTAGAAGTGCTATAATTTTGTTGTGCTTTGTTTGAAGCTGAAGAAACATAAGGTATGAGACACTCATTTTCAACTTCACATTGTGACAAAATCGCGCCTACTGTGCCAGCTGACGCGTCCACATTGACAAGGAAATGTTTTGTGTATTCCGTATAAGGTAATAGTGGATAAGTAGTTTACTTTCATTTTTCAGTTTGGAATGTTTCCTCCTCCGGATTTGACAATCGGAATTGTGCATGTTTTTTCAACATTGCTCACATAGGTTTCACAGTTTCTCTAGTTTCCTATGATTTTAAAATAATATGCACAGAGGCCTAAGAATCTCTGTGTTTGCTATACTGTGCGTGATCTTGGTTAATTATTGACCTTTTCGACCAACTATGATCTGATCTCATACCATCTTCTGAAATTATATGTCCCAAATAGGTTATTTCGCACCGTTCGACCGGTTTGCCGTGATGTTACTGCGCCGTCAACTAATTCCATCCCGCTATCCCATGACTTTTGGCACTTCAGTGTACATTCCAAGAACAGCGTATCTTATTCCTATTTGTTCATTTACTTGGGATCATCCATAGTCACAACTGTTGAGAGAAGCACTATCGATAAGCACGTGTTAACATCGTATGACAGATTGTCACAAGAGTACCCTTGTGTTACCGGGTGAGCAGCACCCGGTTGTAGCAGTCTTTTGGTATTTTATGTCTTAGTGCCAGATGGTGTGTACAGGCTCCATGGAGATGCATATTATGGAGGCGATGTGTTCAACAGTCAAATGGTGACAAAAAAACCACTTCAATTCTTGCAAGTTAGAACGGCCGAGTTAGTGCAGGCGGTAGCTTACATTGAATATGCACCGTAAGGTTAAGACATTTTTACTTTAGATTTTAGCAGTACGGACCTTAGTGAGGATAAAAACCATGTCGTCACCCCCGGGGGGTGGTGAACAATAACGGGGGAGTCAAAGTCTCAGAAAACATCAATCACTAAATCTATCATAACTAGCTTACTAAACAATAATTCTTTGTTTTTAAATTGTGAGTAAAAAATCTCTATAATAAAAGTCCAGACACAAAAATCGATATATTTATTAATTTGTGTGTAAGAAAATGATTTTGTCAAAAATAAACCAAACATTAACATTTTGGATTTAAAAATAGTATTTTATCCTTCATTTATCATTATTATTATTTTCGTTAACAATATATATAATACAAATTATGGTTTTTCTCACATTGAAAAATATATGCCCAAAACAGTACGTCCAGCAGCTGTAGTTTTAGAATCCGGACGCGCGCCATATGATTGTTTATCAAAGCACTGCAAACACGAGATGCTAGCTTTACGAAAATTCCAAAATAAACATCTATCATATTAATGTCTAAATCTTTGATAAAATTCTTAGTGGAAAGTTAATAAATTATAAAATTCAGTTCTAAAATTATCGGATTTCTGGGGGAAAGTTACTTAATCCGGACAAAATTCTAAGTTTATAATCGAAGTAAATAAATCTTGAAAAAAAATCCTAAGTTTCTTCTACACCTGACTACTAATGTTTTGTGAGCTGGTTATGATCAATTCCGTAATTGATGTTTCCTGGGACTTTGCCCTCTCCCCGCAGTTGTCATTCACACCCAGTGGCGACGACATGGTTTTTCATAATAATTAAGGTCCGCACTACTAAAACGAAAAGTCAAAAACTCTGACTGCATACTTAACGTAAGCCAGCGGTTCGTCTAACGTAAGTGTAATTTTGCACATTCTCATCTCAGAATTTGCGATCTTGCATCCTCTGAGCTTCCGAACTAACGGGATCACATTTTTAACGTTTGTGGCACATTCATATGCTTCAGTCAATTTGCTATTAATGTCAACTGGCACCATCACAACACAATCGAAATATTTGCATTAAATCACGATGTTCTTCAAACTTGAAATAGCCGTTTTTCCTATATGTAAAACATTTGTGACAAAAGACCATGTTGAAATGATGCTACCATCTATGAATAAGATCCGCAAAGAAGGTACACATCTTTTAAAGCTTCGTCCATATTAATTTGTAGCTTTCATTCGAATGACAAATCGGATACCTGATAGCTAGATTGAATGCAAGTTCGTATGCGCGGCTTATACACATGACAATGCAGTAATATTGGTTTTGTCAGTGTTCGGAGCAACATTTTGCTGTTCACCTTCGGTTATTATATATCAATATGAGTAACCCAATAAAAATACTTTTTATTTTCTAGGAAATTGTGATGGTTGCATTAGGACTGACCGTGTTCCTAATTGTTGGAGTCCTTATTTCCAGAGAGGCGTCGTTGTCTAAGAAGTCACCGGCTCAGCAGCTTGCAAGTGAACTCACATCAGCACTAAATCTAGCATTTTATGGAAGAGCAGGATATGTAAATTGGAATGTGCAACCCATTTACTACGGAAACAAATACTTACCAGCAGCTTCGGCTTTCACATTTATTCTGATGCTCACCCTTCTGGTTGATTTGATTGCATGCTGCTTGAAGAAGTAATGTATGGAAATTTACTAGTATAGTTATTTCTTCTGTAATTTGATTCTAAATGCGTTCGCTGATTGGCATTCTATTTTGGAAATATGTAGAAAGAAAACATGGAAAAAGATAAATAAAGAGCATTCACTAAGGAAAATCAATGTTAATTTTAATGCATAGATGAGTTTAGTATACACAAGAGTAAATCCAACTAAGAACGAATCAAATTAGGGGGGAACGAAAATTGCAGTATACGAAATTTGATTTGTCGCCTTGAATTCAAAACTAAATGTTAAGTACTACGCTAAATTAACAGCACTGATGTGATATGTATATATACATTATTACTTTTCTTTATCTTATTTATTTACCACAAGCGCTTGTGTAAAAAAAGAAACACGCATGGTAGCTACCTATATAATACGTATCAGTACTCACGTGACCACACTAATGTCACCACAAGCTTCTTTCTTCGACTACGCTTGGATTCAGAAGAGGGGGGGGAGATGAATGAAGAAATCCTGGATGTATTCTCCCTCGGTGGATGTTCTCTGATGATAATGAAATCCTCTTCATGAGAAGTAATCAGGAACGAGAAATAAAAAAACAGGTCAATGGCAAACCTCGTCTACTTCACCTTGCCATAAAGGTTACGTGTGTTTCCCTGGTAAACGACAGGGAATAATTCGTGAGGGAACAATTGCTTCACACTTCTCACATTGACGATTGGTCCCCGTTCTTTTCGAGAAAATCGTAATAAAACAACATTAATTAGTAGAATGAGTGGTATCGATAAACACTTG
>JAGDQP010065127.1:0-11464 GCA_022664845.1 Lepisma saccharinum | reverse complement strand
AAATATTCTTAGATGATCTAGAAATAATAATTTCACAATGATTCATCATACTTACGTTCATATTTGCAAGATTATAATAATAATAATCAAGAGAATTGAAACAAGTTCTATGTTAAGCTTGAGACGAAACATTTATGTTACTTATAACTAACTTACTGAAATAAAATAGAAAATAAGTGATCTATATTTTTAATGTTACATAAAAAGAGAGAAATATTTTATTCTTTCTCATATTCATTGAAAAGTCGTTGATGTCTCGGATAGAGTAAATATTTAATTTTGTTTTACATTTGTCATTTTTGCTAAAAGGCATAGCTGATTTTTTTTACTGCACATTGAATAAATATTTTTCTAAAACTAGTCTTGTGATTTTTTGGTTCAATTTTTTACGTAAGAATCAATGTTTCCAAGAATATGATCTGGCCCTCTTGTTTTGAATTGTGATGGCGTACGTTGTATTGGTCATATGTTTCTTGTAGCTGTTTCTCCTTTAAAATAATATTCACTGCAATACTGTAAAACTGATTTATCTGGTATTTTACAACTATGGTGTTCTTTATAATTAATTTTGAAGATATACATTTCACATAATAATGCGTACTTTGGGTTTACAGAATATCACTCTTTAATAGCCGTCTACATACAATGGGCATCCACACAAGTAGCGGAATAATAACTCCACTCTAAACTGATTGTTGGGTCGTCATTAAAAGAAGAAAATCCAAGCACCTTTCAAACAACTATAGTTTTCTTTCCTTCATTTCAAAGAAGAACACTAAGGATGTCATTACATACTATGTCTTCATTTCCCTCGATTGATTAATCTTCCGTGTTTACATGTCTGGGATCTGCAGCAGGAGTATATTACTGGTACAAGTAATATTTGAAATAATTAAGTTTATATATTTAATTCATCAAGATTTGCAATGAACTGATTATTTTCTTCTATGGTATTTACAAGTGCAAGTTTCTTGATATTCATGACTTGCCTGCAATAAAAATATAAAAAAATCTTAAGTTAGGATCCATTATTTTAAACTTTTTTGTTATTACATAAACGTAATAAACTATTCTTTAAAACTTTCTAACATTGATTGTTTTTAAACGTTAAATAATTTAAAATTTTATTATAAATTTATAATTCTAACTTAAACAATTTAATTCGCAATTCAAACTTTCAATGAAAATACTTGCTGAAGAAAGTTTCATTTTATGAAATAGAAAAACAAGTTTTAGTTTTATATTTTATATTTTTATTACATAACTCGGGTATGTCGCGCAGTAAAATCTAATAATTGCCATCTTTGAAATGAATAGACGAGCAGGAAAATATAATAAAATCTTTGTTTGAAATTAGTCAAGTGATATGTTCTTTAAATCTCGCCTACGGTGATCAGGGGTGGGGAAAAGTTGTATTGCACAAGGTGGAAAAATTTGTTTTAAGAACAGATTAAGCTTTTGTTCGACAGAGGAGTTAACGAAGAAGGTTACAGATGTACACGGAGCAAGCTAGGATTGTATTTTTAAAGGTAGCACGTGTTTGCTGAAAAGTAGGTAGGAAACCTTGTATTTATTGTTTTTTACACTTTATGGTGAACTATATTTGGAACAAGCTCTTTCTTGAAAACTTAAAATGTTATTGTTCAGTTGTGTCATTACTAATAAGTAAAATAACTCGCTTATCAAGCCAGATGCACTTCTTTAAAGATCCAAATATTTCTAGTAGTGCGTCGTTGTCAACTTTAGAAGTTTTATTTATATCAGATAGTGATGATGATGATTATTCTATTATAAATATGGAGCTGCTATATCACATAGTGAATCTACATCAACTGTATAACTGGAATTTATTTCATACAGTGAAGCTGAGATCGGCAACATTAGTGAGGAGAAAACTAAATATATTATTGAATCTACATATAGCGCACTCTGTCCTGCCCCTTGTGTAAAAGGAAGTGTATATTCTTGTCCATGTGCAATAATATAATCCATGAACAGTATTTTAGAATATATCGAACATTTGGAAAACAAAATTTCCTATGATTTTTAGAAGTTGTTTTGAAAAGTTTCCTAATCAAGCCACAACTGACTGTTTCATTCGTTCAGTAACTGAAGAAAAGTGGTTGACGAAGCGTACATGGAGAGTGTTGATGGATTATATTAATCTTTAGAAACTTATAATGTACACACACACACACACACACACATACATATATGTATACATGTATGAACGCATTCTTGAATCTTATCAACATTTTTAAGAGTATATTCGTATATAAAATATCGTGTTTTTACTATTTTACTATTAAGTAAAAATGCGTACTAGTAATTTTATATGAGCAAAATAATTATTGATAAGATAAAGTAAATTACTGAAAGCACAGATACCACGCCTTCCGCAATATTATATAGTTCGGTTTTTGTCAGTTTAATTTCTACAATCATGTATCACTCAAAAGTATACAGTCAAACTTAATGTCAGAAATTGTAATAGTATTGCTTATCCTCCATGATAAGTAAACGTTTAAATCATATTATCCTAGTGCTGACCACGCAAAGTCACGTTTTTATTCATATGACTCCCCGGTTTGCCTCACGACGCCACGGAAATAGCTGAAAAGTGAAATACAAGTCGGGAATTGAACCCGGGACCACGCGGTCATGAGTACAATGTTCTAACCATTAGACTATGGATAATTCCTATCATTCTATTACACCTAACATTTTTTGTCTAAACATTCCAAGTTCTAAAAAGCGAGATTGAAGAAACTTGCTGCTGCCATCTTATTTTATAAATCCCTTGTTCTTAAATTATCTATATTTTCAAATAAGCTGGCTAAATTTTCCTTTTATTAGTATATGCTGGTAGAGAAAAACTCATTCTTATTATTTTTTATCGACTTTCTAGTATGTGAAATTATTTCTTCTCTCTTTTTCTCTCTTTCTCTGTCTCTCTCATTATCTCTCTTTCTCTATATATGAATGTTATATTATTTTCCATGATTGGTTTTCCTAATACAATCTAGATGGTTCTCGCTCAGACAGCCTTATACAAATATTCTTATAAGCAAAAGCACGGTGCATACGTTTTAGTTAATTCTCTCAATTAATTACTCGGTCTTTAAGATATGTGTGTAAAAGTTCCATGTTGAATGTACAAACAACATTTAAAAAGTCCTTTAAGAGGAAAGAAAATGAAGTCCATACTATAACAAAGATTGAACTGGTTAATCATATAATTAGACGACAAAATTACTGTATTGCATTCTTATGGAAGAAGTTAAAGTGCAATTTTACTATTTTGAATTTCATTCAAACAAAAAAAAATCAGGTGAAAACAAAGAAACACTACGAAAAATTATAGAATGACTGAATATGATCGGGTTAATATATATTTGAAGAAATTTTCTTATTTTGAACACAGTAAGCGTTATCCAATACAGACTATTAGAAAACTAAGCTTGAATATTCCATTTTTCAGAAATATAAAATGAATAATACAACTCTTACAGAAATCAATACACGATCTGCATAGAGAAAACCATTATTGATGCTCAAAATTAAGACTCCTTTTCTCATATGAAAAATACTCTTTGATCTCTGTTAAAGAGTTCAATTACGATCAAATTATTGAAGAATTTTCTCTTCTTCTGCTATTTAAATTTTAGGTCTAAGCAGAAAAATATACTTGAATCCATATGTATTGAACTCACAAGTAAAGTACCCGAAGTGAGGAAACGAGTTGCTCATCAAGTGATACCTTAAATTGAAGCTAGTGACGAGTATAGTGCACCTGTGAAACATTAGCTGCAGAGCTCCAGTAATAACAAGGTTATAACGGGTCAAAGTTCAAATAGAAAACGAATTTAGCTGCTTGTGATGACCATGTTTTGCTGATTATCCCGATGGTAATACGTCGTACGTTGCTCCCAATTAATGTAATGTGTAGAATGATATCCCTCTCTCTGTCTGATATCCCGCTTTTTTATTCGTGTTTGAATGTGCTTGTGCATGTTATTGATGTCAATGAAAGGTCCTTTTTCTTTTCGTTCCAGAAAATGGAAGCGGTGCTATCGTTCATGCTCTGTATGAGAAATATTGATTTGTTAATAGGAGAATGAATAGGCATGAAGATTCATTGTACAAACAAATAGTGGAGATACTTGAGGCCAAGATGAAAATCATAGAATAAGTTAGAACTCTTGGATTTGCTGGTGACAGTGATGAAAACGATGATGGAGACTACGGTGATGACGTCTTTGATGAGGAAATGCCAAGTACTTTGCAAGGTTCTCAAACACATCAAGAGTCTCCGACACCTGTAGCTTCTTCAGGTGAAGAATATCAGCCTTCGCCAGAAAAACGTGAACACGTCTTGGACGATGATTATAAAGAAGCAGCTTACATGTTTTGGACACACAATGAGAACCAGGAAAGGAAACGAAGGAAATTTTCATCTGTCATGTCACAGTATAGATTAATTCAATAGAAAAACATCCTCTTTGAATAAAGTAAAAGGCAAAAACCCAGTTATTAGAAACTTAATGCAGCAGTTCGCGATAAATTCAAAGAAATGGCCGATAGATTTGCAATTATACACGACAGGACTCTTCGCTTTTGGGCTCTTCAAATAAGTGAAGAGCAAGATCCGGATAATACTCTACAATTCAAGGCATCTCGTCACTGGCTGTCTAATTTTAAAAAGAGAAACAATATCGTCAGTCGTTCTATCACGCATAGGGTTAGCAAAACGTGGAAATGAAAGAGGCTGAATTAAATCACTTATCTACGACATTTATTACGTCCATGAAAAAACTTATGTTACTAGAAGACCTGAATCCTCGTCAAGTATTGAATGCTGAACAAAGTCGATTTGAGAAGGAACTGCATGCATACAGCACTCATAGGACTAAAGATACGGTGGTTGAAAGAGGTGCATTTGGATCTGTCAATGCTACTACTCATTCATATATGATCATTCCGGATATTTCTATGGATGGTGAAATATTGCGTCCGATGTACGTTCTTGTATCCTAATCCAGTGGTCAATTTCCAGGAAATAGGCAAAAAGATCCCGATAACATAGCGTCCCATCCAGGAAAGACTGCAAACATGAACAAAAGTGACTTAAAAGAGTTGTATTCTGTATTCTGGAATAGCCTCCCTTGCGATCGTGATAAAGTCTTGCTTTTTCTGGATTCATGGAGTGCACATAAGGATGGTGGTTGCACTGGTTTCATCCAACCACTTGATGTTTACTTCATCCGTCCATATAAATCATTTATCAGGATCATTACTGACACAGTTAATACTTCCTCTGAAATTAATCTCTGGCATCGGGGTAACATTTTACCAATGTAGTCCTTCACTCTTTTTCAATTCAGCGCCTCACGATTTCGCAACATGATAAGGTTTTCGTTTTACAAAAGCGGCTACTTGGATGATGAGTCCGAGCACCGAATTTCTCCATTGGATTTTTCTTTTGATTCTAATATACGTGACAAGTGTTACAAGACCCCATGTGAGAACATCTCTTTTGTCAAGTGTGCTCATTGTGAGCAAAGTATCTGCTTATCACACGCCTTCATTGTTGACTTACATATTGATTGCATCAATGTGTAGTACCTTGTACGTGCCTCTTTCCTTCACATGAATCGCATTTCACTTCAAAAACATGTCCTTCTGACTTTTGTTCTGCCTTTCGTTGTGACTTGTTTCAGTACAATTCCCTTTCTCTTTGAACTTTGACCCGCCATAACCTTTTTATTTCTGGAGTTCTGCGGCTAGGATTTCACAGGTATACTATTCTCATCACTAGCTTCAATTTAAGGTATCACTTGATGAGCAACTCGAGTCCTCATTTCGGGTACTTTGCTTATCAGACATGTTGAAGTTAAAGTTATTTAAAGGTCTACAACAACTGTTTAATAGCTAAGGCGTTCCGTTTGATCCCCTACTTTACAAAGTACCATTAATCAGTGATTGTAATCCGCTACTAGTATTTTTCAGCTTGTAGTTGATTAAAATCTATCCAATAAACAAGCACCTTTCGCTAGGAAATATTTATATCGGTAATAAATTAAATATACATTTAAATTAAATGAAAATGTCATTTAAATATATTTATAATAATTATTTTATATTTGTTAATAGTTTATATGTAAAGAATAGTATTGAATATGCTCAATTGAATGGTAACTTCTTCAAATGACACTCCTGAAGAAAAACTTATCATTTTTACCTTGAAAATGTAGTATAAATTGTTATACTAAAGAGGAAATTACGGAATTTAACATCTAAAGATAAAAGTTTACAGCTTTTCCTGGTTTAATTGACTACTTATCTCATTAGCCGGTGTTATTTAGAATTTCCCTTGTTTGCAATTATCAGTATCGTGCCTCTAATTTGACTTCCGACTAATCAACAAGGATGAAATAATCATCTATGGTCAGGTCGAAACTGAGTGTGTGTATTGTTTCTTGTCTTATATTATTTTAATAAAATAAGTTGATATACAACACCTTTGATTGCAAAACAAATATTATAATTAACTATTATCCTATGCGGGCCATTCTAACGACCCTTGATTTCATAAATGCTGTAACCCAATAGTTAGGATTAAAAAAAAACTTATTGTTACAGTTATTCGTGTTATAAATTTGGAGGTTGTTAATGTAACCGTGGAAGGTAAAAGTAATACAATTTCTATATCAAAAATGAAACAGATTACTGCAATCAGAAAAAAGCAAATTCAGAATGGATTTAGGATCAAATCCATATTCAAACGGGGATCTCGTTTTTCATCAATAATTGTTTTTTGATAATAAAGAGGCTAGGTATATTATAGTAATTGTAGTTGTTATGATTAAAGCGGCGGGTGAAATTGTATATATTATCTATACCATTTTATCAATTTTTAATTGGAATTTTAGTTGCGTGTGAAAGAGTCCACACATTTTTGACACTTTCAATAAGTAGTGAAAAAAAAACATATTCTTCCAAGGCATTATTATATGGGAGTATATACACATGTTTTTTTTTTTCTCCAAAGTTCTTAAATATTTATCACACCAATAATCTAAGCTAAATAATATTTGAACTGTAAGCAGAGGCATAGACAAGTCGGCAGCAAAAGGGATGTATTACTGTTACCAGCAACAGGTACAGAAGTGAACGAAATGAGGCATTGTTACGCCAAAACGGTGACACTGGCAAACGACATAAGGAATCGTTAACATTCCTTACTAGGGTGCAGTTCCCTACGGGAGCCTGATTGCGATAAAGGGGTGCACCCCAGCGAGGGAATCATGGAATTCTGGGGCAGCGCCCCAATGAAGCGAAGCGAGCATATAAATTATAACAAGTGTAAAAAGCTGCGAAATACGAGCAAAAGCACCAGGGGTGCAAAATGTCCAGTCAACTCCTTCAACTTTAAAAGGTGGTGAAATGGGATATGGATGAGCCTAGTTCCCCGCGCTAACTTCAAATACTCCTGCATGTCCCACCAAATTTTACTCGTCACAAACGTTAGCACTGCAAGGAGCATGTTATACAGGCAGAATGTGGAAGTTTCCCCATTCGAATGCAGAGCTCTGGAGTATGAGGGAATATCTGCGTCATGTGGCGCAGTGCCCTGCAGATTCTGATTGTGATAAAAGGTTCCTCCAAACTCCTCAAGTTCGATGCTGCCTGCCGTGGGAATCTTGGCGAGTATCAACACGCACGGCAACCACGTGTCACAAAACGTCAGCACGCTATGCAGGAACAAGAGTTTATTGCGAAATCAGCGATTTTGACGTTCTGTAAAAAAAAATGTTAAAAATTGGAATATGACATTTCGAAGTATGAAGGTATATCATCACTAGTAGATTACAAAATATCTGCAAAGACATCATTTTGAATCCAAAATGGTTAACTTCATAATCCATTTTCCAGACCGTTTGAACTAGAGATACGAAATTTGGCATAAAGGTGTATTAACAAGAGTAGTTTAGGAATAATTTACATTTTTGAAAAAGTTGTTAACTTGGATCAAAATGGCCGCACAAAAACTTTTTCCACACCATTCGAGCTATAGAAGTGAAATTTGGTATGAAGGTGTACCATCACAAGTAGGTAACAGCAATGTAAGAAAACTTTTTAAAAATCGCTTTCTTCAGTTCAACATAGCCGCCCAAATACCATCTTCCAAACCACTGAAGCTAGAGAAACGAAATTTGGTATGAAGGTGTACCATCACGAAAATGTTTCAATAAATGGATCAAACCACCGCTATGAGAGTGCAGCACCCGAGGGGATATGGGAAAATCTGCACAGCATGGGGCGCTGCTCCTAGAAATTCTGATTACAATAAATGGGCCGTAGCCGTAAAAATTTGAAGTTGAGGTGCGCATGTAATTCTGGGGCACCACACACAGCGAGGCAAACCCAGTATATATGCGACCCGGTCGCGACCTACAAAAAGCTGTGAAATCCGAACAAAAACACCAGAGGTGCAAAAAGTGCAGCCAAGTTCTTTAGCCACAAAAATGTTTGAAATGGGAGACGGATGAGCCAAGTTCCTTGGTGACAGCATGTAAGAGGAACAAAGGAACTTGGTGCGAGGTGGCAAGGTCCATGATCCTCAAGCTATAAGGGTGGTGGGAATCCTAAAATCCTCTACGTCCACAGTCACCAACCCTACGGCTGTTGCCAGCTCGCGCCATGTTCCTTTTTTCCTCTTACATGCTGTCACCAAGGAACGTGGCTCATCCGTCTCCCATTTCACACCTTTTTTAATGCTACAGAACTTGGCTGCACTTTTTGCACCTCTGGTGTTTTTGTTCGGATAATACGTTTACACCAGACAACCGTGAAATGCTGAAAGTGGCCCAATTTAATGCAAACACACCTAAATTAGCATGTAGTGAAATTAGACAATGGTGTGAACAAGAGGATGTGGCTTGCCTGCCGGAGACTTACAAAAGAAAAGGTAGATTGAAAGGGATGTCGGTAGAGGTCATGGAATTGCTGCCTCTAGAGACAACCCCCATGGTGACAATAGTATATTTAATAGAGATATTGAAGTTCTGGCACACGCTGAATTTAATGTAAAATGCACACAATGTGTGGAACTAAATTTCAAGATAATTTGGTATTGGATCTAAGAAACATAATAAGGGACGTAAACACAATCGAAGTCATGCGAACACGGGAACTTGCTGTGATACTTCAGGAGCTGACACAAAATATCTCAATGTACTTCTAAGATAAATGTATGAGGGAAAGGATGACATAGATATAAGGATAAATAAATTTAGTATTTAAGTTTGACGATTACGGGTTTCGTGAAGCGTGTCGTGTGCGTGCGGTGTCGCGTGGTTGCCGAGTAAGCATCTCGAACAAACATTATGTATCTAAACGTGGGCAAATAACCATCCAAATATGTTAAAAATAAATCAGAAGTGAACAAGTAGCCTATATAAAAGAAACTATACAGAACTACTAATTAGAACAAAAATAATTAATAATTATTAGCAAATAAAGTGAATATGTGGCGGCTGAAAGCCAGTGGCAAATTAGAGTGCCTTGTGCTGGAACTGCTGCACAAGACACTCTCATCGGGCACGTGTTGAATAAGTGTGCTTCCGGGAAAGTGTAGTGAGATAGGGTACCATATATGATAATTAAAACAGTTACAATCAACACTTACGTTCCGGTACCCGGAAAGGGGGAATCTACTAAACAGAACAAAGGTAGTAGCTACATTCAAACTGTAGGAGAACATCATTCCTACGGCTATGGTTTACCAATCCCACCTATATGTCAAAAACTACAATTGTAAGTGAAGTGAGAGTGAAAATGTGCCAAGTGAAAACAACTTGAACCCTGTGGTGAGTGAGGAAGAAAACAAAAAAGAAGACAACTATGAAGGAGAAGAGGAAAAAAACTATGGCCGAAACAACATTCCAACGCGGAATACAATCCTAAGATTCCTCTCTTATCTCGTTGCGGGGGCAGCATAAGCAGAAGACGCCGTACCAAGTCCATGTTTGTGTTGTATTTTTGAAGTCTGCGTGTTGGCCTAAATGTTATGTATCAATTATTTTTATAATAAAGTTGCAAATATAATAGGTAAGGACCCGCCCTCCCTCAAGCAAATGTTCCAAACATGAACAAAATACCAGGAAAACCTTGAAACCCCGATAAAAGTCTGTCCCGCAACACCTGAAGCCTAATCTGAAGGAACACAGGAATAACTTTCAGTGCGGAAATTTCTGCATTCGAAGAGCCTCTATGGACAGCCTGTCCCAGAATAGAGAGACCGAACAACTGCTCGTGCTTTACGTCACCGAAAGTACATAACCTATTCTGTACAAAGAATCCAGAGAGACAATGGTTGAAGGAGGGTCTCCAAATGTAAAAAAAAAATCGGACCAGTGACAAATGGGAAATTGCAAGCAATACAAAAAGATGCTTATGAAAAGTCTAGCATCCCCCACTGGTTTAGATAATGACCCGAAATTTTGAGTTGGTACTTACAAGGAAATTGTCTCATGCGAGACACGAAAATCAAGAAGAAACTTCAACAGGCCATTGATAATAAGTTGAAATGATCACTCATGTAGTACTAGGTTTGGGAGCTTAATGAAATACGATTTACAGGACTTTAAAATTTTCAAAATTTTGTTCTGAACGTCTGAAGGGTAGGCAACATTTTATACAGATGTGTTGCATTTAAGCATTTCAGGTTCATTTTTATATAAAAGGTTGCGCTGAAGATAATTCGAACTTTAGATTAGAGTTGTTTGAAGTTGACTTGTTAATTAGTAGCTCTGATCCTTGCCAAATATAGATATAATAAAAATAGAGGGTGATTCAAAGGAAACTTCCCATTTCGTTAATTCCTCAAGCAATTGATTTTCACGAGGGTTCCCGCTACACACCTTTTTTTAATTTCATGGAGAATATGTCATCGTGGTCAAAAATTCATGCTGTGCCATTTTATTGTGGTCTAATGGCAAAATTGAAATTTCCTTAAATAACAACCTTTGGATGATACATCATGCCAATACTCTTTAGGTTCTATTTACAAAACAATGATATCATTTAATAGTTTATGTAAAAAAAAATCAGAGAAATTACGTTGGGAACTCTCAAATGTTATAACGTGAAACTTGGTAAGTAACTAAGGAGAAGCATTACTTAATGTCTTGGATTTCAGATCAGGATTGCGTATAGTAAAGGACGTATGTGGGTTCGAACCCCGCTGTCAAGCATCGTGCTGAGTGCAAGTTAGTTGGCAGGTCTTTAGTTATGGTACAAATTCAACATTCGTGAAATTTGTGGAAACTCAGGAAATTTTCAGACAGAATGTTTGGTAGCGGTGTACAAACCCAAGTCTTTTTTCCTTCCCAACGCATATTAACGAATCCTGACTACGCTACCCAAGAGGTTGCTAAAAGCTTAGCATATTTGATTTCAT
>JAGDQP010065126.1:0-11465 GCA_022664845.1 Lepisma saccharinum | reverse complement strand
AACAAAATGAATCTTTACTACGAGTTGATTTTACACGTAGATTCACTTTATTGAGAAAAATAGGATCTAACCCAGTAATGTTTTTATGAATTCAACCATACATATAGAAGGCTGCACTGAACTTAGAGCAACAATAGATCCACCTTCTTGAAAATCAATATTATTTTCATTCAGTTTTCAACAGCTCTGCTGTATCTTTATACCAAAATGCTGTAGTTAGATGAGTATTAATGAGTTACATCCTGATAATAATTAAGTAAATTTTCCACGTATGTTCGGAAAGATGGAATTATTTTATCGGCAAGGGAAACTTCAACTTGAGTAAATAATTAGTTTAAGGAAATATTTACTTGTACTAAGCATCAGCTAGCAAAGGTGATGGTTCTTCTGTTTCCTACTTGTAAATTTGAACCATCTTCTCTTGTGATCTTACAAAGTACATGCCCATATAATTGTACTGGGTGAATATATTCTGCAGTATCTCCAGGTACAATAAATACTATTGGTCCTTCTGAATTAAGTGCAGAAACTGGACGATATTAATGCATGTCGGAAGAAGCCAGGCTTCGCCAACTTGCACTAGGAGGTATTCCGTTTTAAGGTACGGAATAAGGTTCAGCTCTTACATATAAACCTACTTTTATAAAGCATAATGGGTAACTCACTACTAAAAATGATCTACGGAGGCAAGCATACAATTTATGTTTTTTTTTATTTTAAAACTAAAAGACAAAAGTATGACAACATAACAAATAACAACAAATTGGAAATAGTTACATACTTAATCTATCCTATGGCAAGTTTCAGAGCTTGTCCGACATCAAGAGATTTGTATCCCAGGCTTGGAGATCCTTACTGTTTGTAAATAAAAACTGTATATTTTTAATAAGTGAATGAGTGAATGGTTAACGAAATATGTATTAAGACGGGATGCTGAGTCTGCAACGGGGCTTTTTAAGGTTTATAGCGAGTTTCAATATAGTACGACATGAATAGTCGAGAGTCTGAGTAGGAGTTTAAGTTCAACTTTACAAATTCCGAGTTCTTACTAACCTGTTATATTTCCATCATAGTGGCAGCCTTCTATTTCATACTTGGAAAATAGGATGAGGCAGGAAACTGGGACTGACTCACATACACGCGATGCTTGCTTTCATCAGCAAAACGTAACCAAAGCATAACCAAACATGGGCATGGATTACGGTCAGCTACGTGAATAATCTTTATGGATACGTGGACTTTACGAAGTCTCACATTCATTATATCCTGGGTTCATCACGAGTGGCATGAGTTGCCTATTGCTGTCTTTGCTACATTCTGTTATTACAACCACGTCTTGACAGCTACAACTCATCCAAATGCGTCAACTGTATTTCTTCTCTCAAACTTGAAACGGGGAATTTTCAATAAACAATTATGGGTTTTGGGAACTTAATAAAAGAATTTGGGAATGGGTTTCGGGACTTTTAAAAATGGAACGCATCAGTATTCTATCATACGTGAAGATTCAATAGGGGTTTGTGTCATGGGGACAGAAACCAAATCGAGTTCGTTGGTACGCAATTCTTTAGTTCCGGGTATGATAATGATTATTATTTTTAACCAGCTTATTTTACCTCTTACTTTGTTTGTAATAAGTCGTTTTTTTATTTTTGGTGATTTCTTTATTCTGATCCTGCTTTACGTACTCCTGTTTTGAAAAATCTTTAATATGATGATTTCTAATACATACATTCCTATTTGCATTCTAATACATGCATTCCTATTTGTAATGCCTGAGGAGCTAGAACTTTAGCACTTTGTTTGATAATGGCATAGCAAAACGAAACAGTCCTCTAAATAAACTTCCTATTCCATGACGCCGTTGATACACACGGAGATAGGCATTCCTCTCACTAAATCTATTGTTTTTTTTTCACGGAATGTTATGTTCATGATTTATGTTAAACAATCCAGTAACACTTTAAACAGTTTTTCTTTTTTTTCGCTGAAGGAAAATTATGACCAACTTATATTAGAATATGTACTGTATTTCAATATATTTTGTAAATCAGCGTCGATTCCTATTACGTATGCCTTGTTACATTCGCGTCTATATCTTAAATTTAAAATGATTTCCCCTAGAATAATATCTAAAGTTAAAAACTCTCATCACCCTTTTCCCTTGGATCAACCTGAGGATACTTTTGAGGAAGTTTTGTCCAATCATCTTCATCATTTTATTTTACAAATAGTTCTTGAAATAATTTTGGAAGCAGTTGATTTTGTTCACATTATAGTTGCTGTCAAAGACAATTCGGAATATTTGTAATAACATTGGTAATAATATAAGTAATGGAATTATAATATCCTGCTATGAACTTTCTTTGCTCTGTTAAATATTTCTTCTTTCCTTTAGTGAAAGTAATAGTCTCTTTCCTATCTTGAACGTTGAAGAACTAATATATATAGAAAATGTGCTTTTTCCTACAACCCAATCCCCCGTCAAGTTTACTGTTTTAGAAAATGTTGTTGTATATGAAGAAGTTTCATTATCAAAGGTATGTGTGATCACATTCGAAGGTAGGGTAAACAAAATCCGTTTCCTTGTTCAATAGACATCTCGATTACGACTGAAAAGTTGTTTGTTAAACCCATCTATTCATCCTTGATGAATACCCTAGCCATTTAACATCCCTTTTTTTCGTTTTATCACTTGTTCACTAAAAAACGTCTTTTGTTTCACTACAATTATATTTTGTAATTCCTGATTGTAAAATTCACCACGAATAGGATCCCTATTCTACTCTCTGCTTTCAGAGGTGATTTATTACTTCTTAAACACCAATCCACAAGAATTATTTCTCGTCACTATTTGGAAAATATTCCCTTTCGAATTACGTTAACATTTACTTACACGAACATAATCTCTCGGATGAAATTTACATATTCGTTTAACACTTATTTTAGTACCATATAATATTTTCCAAATTAGAATTACATTAGAATCATTAACCTCTGCAGGTGCCATTTTGATCGAAGATTGTACACTATGTTTATAACTGTGCTCAAGATCTTGTAATATATCACTGAAGCGAAAAGTATTTTGTGATGTAAAGTAGCTGTATAGCTTTAATGGTTCGAATAAAACATTCAACTAATGCTTCTTTCATTTCTGAATGTAAGTACACTGTAATGGTTTACTTTATATTCTTGAAAAACACGTTTTACATGTTGATCGTAAAATTCATTTCCTAAATCAATATGGCAATGATATAATGGGAATTTCACCTTTCTAAGTATACATGCAATTGCTATTTTGATAACAGGACACATTTTGTTTCTAACAAATACATTTTGCATAACAACTATAACATCAATGGAACAGAAAACATATCTATATCCATTATTATATTTTTCATGTCTGATAATTCCATTTGTAATTATTCATTCGGTGCATTCACATATCATTGTTTCCGAGGAAAGTTTTCTCTGTACGGGAGCATGTAAAGTATATGTATCTTGTGAAGCAAACCATTTCCGTACTCTTTATGAGATAGGCATGTTTTCATTTATAGTTTCCAAATACTAACTAGAGAACCAGGATCGGTGTAAGTTTAAGAGATTTTACTTATATAAATTAGAGCTTATGTTGTTTATATTTTTATATAACTTTTAAAGAATGTTTTTCACAATTCGATTTTCGTTGAGTTTGCAAATTTATTAATTTTGGAGGGATATTAATTTCTGAGGAAACTGTTCAAATTATATAATACCATGCGGATTTTTAGTTGCACGCTGTAAAATCATTTCATTTACGAGATCGATAATGCTTGAGCCTGGAAGTACTTCGTGATAAATGAATACGTTCAGAGCATCCGAACTGTTATGACTAGATACTTACATGAGATTTCATAATACTCCAGTTTTCCTAAGTGATTTTTGTACCGATTATGTATCGTTAGTAAATGAGATGATGGTTCAGAATCTATCAACGAAAATGCTATGGACTTTTGAAACCGCGATGTATTCTCTAAATATTGATGTAAGGCTTGTTGACCTATTTTCTATTTTCATTTGTAAAAGATCATTTCCATTTAAAATTTTAGTCATTTCACTATTTAATGTTGGTTGGTGAGACTGCTGATTTAATGGAAGATACAATTTGAGCAGCAGCATTTTCAAGTACATGTACCATCATTTGAAATTTAGACGTCATGCTAACCACTAATCAAACTACCAGCGATAGCTCTCAAAATTTGCCATGACAACAAGAGCATTAACCCACCACCATTTCGAATTACAATTTAAGTTTGTTCAAACTTGAAACTTTAAGAGAAAGTGCGCGTATGACGAAGAGGTAATGCCTTTCTTTTCTTTGTTTCTGCCGAGGAGACAAAGTAATATTACAATTTAATGTATTTTATGTAGATAGTTATGCTATGGATCGAATCAGACCTCATGAAGCACGTTGAATTGATAACTTTCACTCTTTCCGTTTTATTTACAATGAGCCTGGAGCTCTTTCAATTAATGCCCAATACTCGACATCTTGCTGCCAACAGATGAAAATGTGTGTGTTCATGCATTTTACATGTGTATACTTATGCGTAGTTTCCTCCGGGAAAACATTTGTACGTAATCTTAAATTATAGGATGTCGTTTTAGTTATGTCAAATAGTAAATATGAATGTGGTTGATTTGTAGCTTTCGCTAACGTATCTACTACAGTCTTACTGTACTGTGGCATGATTTGGCTTGATTAATATTGTATTTGTAACTTGTCCCTAAGATTTTTAGTATTATAATATAACGTGCATTCAACGAAATATCGCATTCATGTTTCCCTCTGGAATTTTACACAATAAATATAACAGTTAAGTTTTACGATACGAAAATGTCGTGAACTGCCTACGTCTCCATATTTTTACTCATAAGATCGTCGAAGATCATTAAAAAAATTCCAGGATCTCCAACGTATTCTTATAAACAAATCGAATAACATTATTATTTTCAGTTAAATTTGGAACTACTGGACCATAACACCAACCAATTTCAGTCAAGTGGATTGAAAATATATAATCCCGATGTAATAGTATTTTATGAACGAAACACCTCTTGCCAGCACGAAATGGACCAGACGGGAAAATAATTGCTAGAAGCTTTAAATCTAAGAACTTAATGTTAACTGAGTGGCTGTGAAAGGACCATTTAAACTTTACACCCTCATGGGTTATGTACAAAATAAAGAAAATTCATTGCCTTTGGAATCATGCGGAACAGTAAGAAAATCATTTTCGATATCAGAGTTTTTAAATTTACGTTTATTTTTAGTATTTTCATGTGTTTTGTATTCATCTCTGGATATAATTTTGAAACTTTTTTCGTACTGATACTATTTGAGTTGAATAATTGCTTACCTTTACATTTATATTTCATGAAACTGTGGAAATAGTCAAAAACTATAATTTCACGTCCTCATGCATTTAATGTGATTCCCCTAATTTTGTACTGATATTCAATTTTGTCCATTTCCACTTCAACATTTTTATAAGGATAATTTTTCGGTTCCAACTCTAATCATCGGACATCATTTTTTGTGAGATCGCAAAACTAGTTTCCAATAGGATTTAAGGCGGCCTGTTTCTCTTTTGTACAAAACATAATGAATCGGTAGCGCCATACTATAATTTTCCAATGCCTATTTGTTGCATAAGTACAAATAATCTCAATCTACCCCATGATGATATAAAACACGCTAAGGCCAAATTGGAAAACAGATAGGTTCTGTAATTGTTCTCCAAATCTATGTATGTTATCACGAGCATACTTTCTTCTAATTGCTTAACTCTCTGGATCTCCAAGTGGGGGGCTGGAACAATTTCTGAAAATATTTCAAAATCACACAACTTTAGTTTGGTATAAATCTGTTCTGTAACCCCACGTCCCAAACAGAGAGTTAAAAAAAATATTTAGCCATATATCTCAAGCCAGAATTACGAGTTACTTTATCATATTAGAGCTTTATGCCCTCGTGCCTGATATAAGCTTTGATATATGCATATTTTCTCTCTTCGGAAGTACATTGGAAGGGAAACAACTTGCTGCTTCTTTCATTTGAAGAAAATTTTCAACTTAATTTTTAATAATAATTCTGTCATCTGAAACTCATAAATGTCATAAGTTTGAAGAAATTCATAAGTCTCATGGTATCCGTTCCTGATAGCCTCATGTAATTCCTGGCTACAGAAAATAACTTTGAAACAACGTTGTTACCCAGTATTGTTACACTCCCCTTAAGTCATCTCCTTACAACTACGACAAAAACTAAATGCAAGACCGTTCCCATTGAATGGCAAGATTGGGATAGACAAGTCCTGTAGAGGTAAAACTTTACACAGAATGAGACCGTGGACATCTTTGGGTCTGGGGCAAGCTTTGCTCCTGTGATAATAGGCTTGCTAGTTGATATAGCTCCACTAGCCATTACACATGTATAAATTGAGGTAACATTGACATAACAATTGTCTCTACACTACAATTATGGTACGCACGAGAACATTCTGGGCGACCAACCTTGAATTGATTCTTAGGGATTAAAGCTCCCTCAAAATCTATGCATTTTCTTTTAATTAAACATCGGAGGCTTTGCATTGTTTTTAATTTTTCGTCCCATTGACATTGATAATTTTCAACAAGTTTCGCTCCACATTCGTTTTCTAAATATTTCTTCCTGATCTATGTGCCCTTTGCTCAATCATCCAAAGTTTCACCCTCGTCGTTGATTGGCACATGGCAAGACTTATAATAAAATTATGGTCTTGCCAAAGACATCCGTAACATTCATAAGCTGGCTTATTGTTTCTATCATATCCATCTACTATGAATTTTCCAAAGCAAGCTTCATCATCATTGTTGCTAAGTCAACTGAGATCGGTGTGGTATGTTGTAAAACATTAGCCATTGGAGAGTTTTTACTTTGAAGATTTCTAGGGCGAAATCATAGAGGTGGGACTATAGGAGTGGTGTTCTCTTTTAAGTAAAGAGAACGAAAACATTTCATGACACAAGCAACAATAGGTCTGACTTCAAGAAAATATTGGATCCCGCCAGTTTTCTCCTCGATCAGGTTAGATAATTTATTCACGGCCTGAGTAAGAATACGGGCATTATTTAAATAATATTGTAACATTTCTTTGCTTTTGTCGAATTGCATATCCTTTTGCACACTTTCTTTATGCCACGCCTGAAGAGCTGCCTTTCCTACGGGTGATTTGGAGTAAACATCATAAACATTCTACGATATTATTGGACATTTATCTTTAAAATTTTCATTTTAAACTGTATTAAATAAAATTTGGAAATCACCGTTCTTAAGGTTGCCTTCTAAGGCCATGGTCTCTGGTAATTTAAGTAATTTAACGGACACAAAATGATATGTATCGCGGAAAATAATGTTACCAGTAAGTTTAATGATTTGTTGGCTTTGAACGAACATTTCAGGGGAAACAACTTGCTTTTTAATATAATCTCTTGCTTTCTAATAAGAGATCTGGTTTCTAAAATAGAATCAAAGAGACTATTGTTATGTGCTAAAGCCACCTTATTTTTTTTAACTTCGTACCTAGATGGAGAGTGTTTTATAAATGATTAGATGTCGCAAAATACGAAGCCAGGTTTCCGTCGTGTGTTGCCACATTTGAAACATTTATAATCTTCCTATATATGAACTTTACATTGAAAACAGCGGTGACTTGAACAAATTAAATTAGCGTGGTGTCCGTGATCTCACTTATCGTCAACATCCAGTAACTGAGTTTCCATATTATAGAGTGAATAGAGAACATTATTTTGAGGCTTCGCCTTAACCTTTTCACGAAGCAGAAATGTGTTTGGTCGATATACTGCGAATATAAATTGCGAAAATGTTCTTCGGAAACGTGTTTCCCATCCCTTTTTGATCTACGACTATCCATTTTTACTCCACTCTGCGTTCAAAGCTTAACGTAACACACAGGCCTGCCGATCTGCTTCATCTTATTCATAAGATAACATCAGGCAGTGGAAAAAATTCTTAAGCCATCGCCAGATTTAACCTTACCAACAGTGCTGTCGCTGGATTGGTTATAATCTTCACAATGTTCGCAATAAAGGAACTCACAAAGATGTGTGAATTCAGGGCAGTAGCCGTTACCCCCCCCCAAAAAAAATTCTTGCGATGTATAGCTTAATTTGACTTCCGCAACGTAAAGAAATGTAAATCCTACTTATTAGGTTATATTTTACTTTTATAATACAAAGTTCAAAAAGCAAGAACTCCTATTCTGGGATGTGTTTTTTTTATTTTTCAAATAAAAACATATCCTATTCTGGGGGCAATCGCCCTGATCGCCCCGTCTTGGAACCACCCCTGGATTCTGGTAACTCCTAAAAGAAACACTGTTCAAACGCAAGGAAGCATTGAAGATCTCTGCTTTGTCCTCTGTATTGCCGTGTCCAAATTTGATGTCTGGGTCGGGCCGGATGCGAAGCCTAGACCCGGTGACCCGAACCAACGCATGACCCGAATGACCCGATTTACCGGTTTCAGCTTTATTTGAGTATCGCAAATGGGGAATCTACAAAACCTCATCAGCTAAACTGTACACGTTGAACATTACGTTTGAAGCTCTTTAGTATATACTGAATATGAACCAGAAGTAAGACTATCAGGTTTGGTTACATTCCTATTAAGACGAGAATGCTTAATGAAGAGGCGCTTAATGAAAGAAAGATAAATAAACTTTTGAACAGATTTTTTTCTTAAATTACTCATGTGGTATATATTAGTTAGTTTAATTGTAATGTTTGTTAAATTCAGTGCTGCGGTATAGATAAAAAGCCTAAAATAAAGTACGTTCTGCGAACCAAGACATTTTCAGACATCCTTCAATATAACAAATTGCCAGACTTCGGAACAGGTAATAAATTCTAGAGATCTTTTGACATTGTTCTTAAATATTTAATACGTGTTTAGAAAGATATACAGAAGAAATAGATAGTTATTACCGGAGAATGGAATGGATTGCATCCACACACTATGATTCACCCGATAGTATATGAGTAATAAAATCACGATGGTTAAGATCCCAGAGCATATAGCTTGGCCAGGAACAAACCAAGATTACACTCCATCATTACACATATCAAGTAAGCTTATGATCATCTTAATTTTCAGTTACTTTTCACTTGTGATATTAAGTGTGATGAAACAAACTTGATTCAACTTTAAAATTAACTGTAATAAATTCACTTGAGTTTCATCCAAGCTGAACGTAGACTGTTGTGTTGATATGTGTCGCCACTGTAGAGATGACGGGATTATAGTAAAAAGTTTCACCGATAAATCACATTCCGTAAGTTACACATAAATCACATCACTAGTTCTGTCCTCCTCAGCTGCAGACAGTACTGCTTGAACCATAAGGAATGCTGACAAGCCATTACTTGTAAGTTACCAGCCTGGTCTAATGGTGTTGTTCGTGTGTAGATGCTGTTAGAGTAACATGCTGCTTTGCTTGCTCCGTCCTTTAGTGTTGTTTTTATTTCGCCTGTTTGGTGATCCTGTGTTGGTGGAGTATTGGACTTACTTATTTACGAAAACAAGAGAAAGTTGTTTTTCTTTCGTATATTAACTTAGTGGCAGTGCCATTTCGCAATAGCCCTGTTGGGCTCAGTTCGAATCTTTGGTTTGAATACGAAGTGATTTTACATCAGTTGACAATGTTAAGAGTGACCGTACATTTAATGATAGTTTGCCAATGTCAAGTGTAGCAGTACTTTGTGGCTTACTTTTGATCTGGATCATGGTGTTATATCCCAGAGAAAATACTCTCCCAAGATTAATGTTGCCAGTGTAAATGAGCCTCCTTCTACAATCCAACTTCATAATTGGGTAGCAGAAACATTCCAGTTAACGTTAGATGATGTATCAAGCTTGGAAATCGCACCGTACCGGAAGTTAGTTTTTGAAACTATTGCAAAGGGAAAAATTAGTAAACATATTAGATTCTACACAAGGTGAAGAATAATACAAAGATGGCACTGGCACATATATTATTTTGTTAACAATTGTAGATCAGTCTGTGACAAATATTAGACTTTATTTATGCCCATTAGAGTTACCGGTTACTGTTATTTAGAAGGCCATCTTAAATATGGGAAGATACTCAAACTACTGTGTATCTGATGAGACCTTTTGCTCGTAGCATGTCTATTTCCAATGCGAAATGGTAACAAATCATTAAGATGGAGTTAAAAACTCACGTACCTTCATACATTCAAATAGATGACTATCGGCAATTTGCTAGTTATATTAATAAGATACCTACATGCCGTGCGTGCGGGAGTATGGAACATTTTATCCGAAATTGTGATAAACGTAGACATTTTAAGATGGAATTTATTGGAAAAAGCATAAATCGAAACATTACTCCTTCAAAGGGACCTGTAAACACAGGGATAGGTGGTAATATTCCGAAAATAAACAGTTATGAAGTGTTTCCGGTGATGTCTTTACCGAAGTGGCAATTTCAAAGTGTAACTACTGTTCCTTCACACCCACAAGTGTTTTTTAGACCCATACTTGTCCCCAGTCCACAGAAGTAAGTTCTAGTAATCAGATGACGAAGGCTATGGAAGTTAAAACTACGAGTTCCGAGACTGAACGTGACCTTGCTGGCAAGGAATTTTCTTCGCAGGTAAACCGTAGTGTCATTGAAAAGGAGGTGATTAAACAAACCAACTTATCTTCTTAAGTAACATCGCTACCTTCGAGTGTACAATTATTGCCAAGTTCAAAAAATAGTGATCTAGTTGAAGTTGAAAACTTGACGAGACCAGTTATTTTGCGCAGCAAAACAATGCAGTAGTTCAATCTTAGGTTGATTATAGCTGAAAGTCTAAACAGAGTAGACAAAAGTGGTGTTACTTCTCCCACCTTTACGGAGGTTTTATTGTCTCTCAAACTGGTTAAAAGAAATAAACAATTTGATGCTATAGGCACAGGAAATATAAGTAAATAGTGAAAGGGTGTCGAGACAAATCAATTGATCGAAGAAAACCACGTATTGTTAATCAAAAACAGCGAAGTCAGAATGTTGACAATACAGATGAGAGGCGCTATTGATAGTTATTTGGTGATATTTATTATTAAACTGGTTGATTTCGCGTTTAACAATAATGAACGTTATAAATATTTTTTCTTGGAATTTGGTAAAAAGGCAGAACATAAAAGCTTGGATTGATAATGCTGCTTCTGTTCGTTGTCATTTCGCTTGTGGTAAAGAAATATAGAAGCATGAAATTATCATTATTAATTCACTATTTTCTAATTTCTTTGCAGTTCTTAACAATTTTAAACATTTATAATTTCAATATGAGCACTTTAAATGTTTCACCATCAGTTAATCAAATAAGACAAAAATAATTGCAACTAAATAATGAGT